>CAXAKX010000706.1:0-96194 GCA_963969525.1 Ontholestes murinus
AAACCCTCGTTAATATTATTTGGTTGGAGGGAATGATAGTGGCCACCCACCCACCCTACATATATTAAGGTACATAAACTACAACAGTCGTTTGGTTTTTTGAAATTTAAATCAATCATTACGAAATTTCATCAAAATAAAATTATAAATATAGTTAATGTAAAATATATATTTGTAGGGTGGACGGGTGACCACCATTACAACCCCCCAATCACTACAACAGGCCTTAGAAATAACCTGAAAAATTCATTCATTCAGTTAAAAACGGCTTCAATTTTAAAAAGTTAATAATTGTTTCTATAAATTTTTAATTTTAAATGTTTTCTATGGGGATGAAATAATTATATTTTAAATTAAATTCTCGCTAATGTTGTTTTGATTGGAGGGTGTGATAGTGGCCACCCTCCCACCCTACATATGTATTTTATACAAAACCTTCGGACAGTCGTCTGGCAACCCCACAATCACTACAACAGGCTTTAGAATTAACCTGAAAAATTCATTAATTCAATTAAAAACGGTTTCAATTTTAAAAAGTTAATAATTGTTTCTATAAATTTTTAATTTCAAACATTCTCCTTTAGCATGAAATAATTTAATTTTAAATTAAAATCTCGGTAATGTTGTTTTGATTGGAGAATGTGATAGTGGCCACCCACCCACCCTACATATGTATTTTATACAAAAACTAGAGACAGTCTTCTGGTTTCCAAAAAATAAAAACGAAATTTTATGAAAAATTCATCAAATTAAAATCACGATTGCATTTAATGTGAAAAATTAATATGTAGGGTGGATGGGCGGACACTGTCACACCCTACAATCACTACAATAGTATCTAGACCTCATATGCATAATTCATTGATTCAGTTAAATATGATTTGAAGTTTAAAAAGTTTATATTTAATTACAACAATTATTAAATTTAATCTTTCTCCTTTAGGATGAAACAATTAAATTTTAATTTTAATTCTCGCTAATTTTATTTTGATTGGTGGGTGGGATAGCGGACACCGCTACATATTTTTTTGAACATAAACTACGAACACACGTTTTGTTTCCAAAAGTTCAAACGTAATTTTGTGAAATGTTTCCCAACTGCACCATTGCAGTTGATGTAGAAAATAAATATGTAGGGTTGGTGGGTGGCCACTATCACACCCTCCAATCAAAATAACATAAGCGAGAATGTAAATTTACTTAATTACAATATAAAATACTACATTTCTAATTTATTAATTAAATTGAGAATGGTTCAGTTTTATAGTTATAATTCACTTTTTTAAATATTAATTTTAAGCGTTTTCCTTTGGATTAAATTATTGCATTTTAAATTAGATTCTCGCTTATATTATTTCGATTGGAGAGTGTGATAATAGCCACCCATCCACCCTACTTATATTTTTATACATTAACTAGAAACAGTAGTTTTGTTTTCAAAGATTCAAACCAAATTTTATGTAAATTCACCAAAATTAAATCACCAGTGTAGTTGATGTAAAATAAAAATATGTGGTGTGCGTGGGTATCTCTGTTACACTTTACAATCACTACAATGTTGTCTAGAACTTACCTGAATAATTCATTGATTCAGTTAAAAATTATTTGAAGTTTTAAAAGTTAATATTTAATCCCAAAAATATGAATTTTCAACTCTCTCTTTTGGAATGAAATAATTAAATTTTAAATAAAATTCTGGCTAATTTTATTTTGATTGGAGGGTGGGATAGTGGCCACCCACCCATCCTACATATATTGTTGATCATACACTACAAAAGACGTTTTGTATCCAAAAATTCAAATCAAATTTTATGAAATGTTTCCCAAAATTAATTTACCATTGTAGTTAATGAAAAAAATGAAATATGTAGGGTGGGTGGGTGGCCACTATCACACCCTCCAATCAAAACAACATCACCAAGAATTTAATTTATAATCCCAAGAATTTGTCCCAAAGAGTTTAAAATTAATAAATTATCAGATAAAATGCTAAATTTATAAGCATTCTTAATTTAATTAAGAAATTATTCAGGTGAAGGTTTGGCAATATCTTAAGGATTGTAGGGTGGGATAGAGGCCACCCACCCGCCCTACATAGTTATAATTTACATTAATTACAACGGTGATTTTAATTTGATTTATCTTAAAAAATCTTGTTAGTATCTTTGGGAAACTAAACGACTGTTTATAGTATATGTACAAAAATTTATGTAATTCAAAATTGTAGGATAGGATAATGGGCACCCACCCACCCTACGTTTACAGTGATTTTTAAAGTACAAGAGTGCTTATAATATTATTTAAAAAAATCTCACATAATTTTTGTTTTTATTTTAGAAAACCAGAACAGTTACAGTAATAAAAATATCAATAAATGTGTAGGGTGGGTGGGTGGCCACTATCCCACCCTTCAACCCATAGATCATTCAACAGGGTTCTGTTAAAATTTAATTTAATTACAAGCAAATTAATATTAAATGTAGCATTTGAACTTTAACCTTTTAAATAGTTTTTTTTAATAAAAAGCGTCGCTTATAATTCAACATTGGAGGTTGGGTGGTATAGTGACCACCCACCCACCCTACATATACAATAACATTTAAACTACAACAGTGTGTATATAATTGTTTTTACGCCAACTTTATGATTTTTGATTTTAGTTCAGGAAACTAAATCTGTGACAGTGATGAAAGTATCAATAAATATGTAGGGTGGGTGGGTGGCTACTATCCCAGCCTTGAACTCATAGATCATTCAACAGGGTTTTGTTAAAAGTTAATTTGATTTTAAGCAAATTATTGAATGTAGCATTTAAACTTCATCTTTTAAATATTGTATGTTTTTATTAAAACCGTCTCTTATAATTCAACATTAGAGGGTGGGATAGTGGCCACCCACCCACCCTACATATACAATGAAATTTAAACTACAACAGTGTGAATATAATCGTTTACACTATCTTCATGAATTTTGATTTTATTTCAGGAAACCAAAACTATTAGCGTGATTAATGTATCAATTAATATGCAGGGTGCGTGGGTGGCCACTATCCTACTTTTGAACCCATCGATGATAGAAAAGGGTCTTAGTAAAGTTAATTTCATTACAAGCAAATTAATATTGAATGTAGCATTTAAAGGTTTTTTATGGAAAATTGAAAAAAATATATTTTTATATAAATTTTGAGAACTTAAATATATTTACCCAAGAAATTGTGTATTTTTTTAAATTCACTTTACAGAAGTTCAATTTTGTAAATTCTACGTTAAAAAAATTGGAAACACAAAATTGAACTCAATTGTTTTTATGAAAAATTTAAAACATACTATTTTAATAAAAAATTTAGAATTTTAAAACTATTTTTTCTTTTCTTTAAAGTTTCAAACGTTTAAAGCATTGGATTTAATTTTGAAACCTTGGCATTTGTTTTCAACTAATATTTGTCATGTTTTATATTAAGTTTTAATCATTTAATTAAAACCTGCATTCATATAATGTTCCATCAAGTGATTAATGTGAAACAAGATTATGATATAATATTTAGCAATTAAAAACTCATATTTTTCTATAACTTTTGAAAATATATTATTTGTCACATTGTTATTGCCATCTGTTATCTGTCATTTATCATTTAGTATTTGTCAACAGAAGTGAATTATTTATCATCCGCTCTCTGTTTTCTCTTGTGTATTATTTGTCACTTGTTATGTTATCTGTCACCTATAGTTTCTTATAAATCATAACTATTCTAACATCTGCTGTTTGATTATAACGTATGCCATTAGAAATATATTATAAGCTATATGTTAATCATAAAAAATGATTCATCTATCACCTGACATTTGTCATCTATCATTTCTCATCTATCCCATCTATCACCTGTCATTTGACTTTTGTCATTTCACATTTAACTTGTTATTGTCATCTGACAATTAAAAATACATCCAGTGCTATCTGTCATCTGTCATTTATTTTCTTTTTATCCCTTTGTCATCTGTCATTATACATATGTCATCTTCCATAGGTTATCCATTATTTGTCTCTTTTAATCTCTCATTTACTTTTTAATCTCTTATTAGAAATCTATCGTCTGTCATTTGTGCTTTGTTACCTGTTATTTTACGTTTAACATCTATTGTTTATCTTTTGTTATTTATTTTATTTATTTATTATTCGTTATTTCAAATAAATTACCTTTCATACGCAATTTGTTATTTGTTATCTGTCTTATCATATAAGATCGGCCATTTAACATTTGGCTTACCTTGTATCGTCTTCTATTTGTTTTTCATTATCTCTCATTAGACATGTATTATCGGTCATCTACCACTTGTCATCTTTCGCCTATCATTTGTTACTTGTTTGTCATGCAGTCAAACGTTATTTATCGTTTTCTTGTCCGTCATTTGTTTTCTGACATCTGTCATTTGCTTACATTGTCTGTTTTTTTTATTTGTTGTCATCTGTAGCTGCCACATATTATTAGTATTTTGTCATCTGGTTTAAGCAATTTTTTATCTATCATCTGCCATCTACCATCTATCAACTATTATCTGTCATTTGATTTTTGTCGTTTGACATTAAAAATATATAATAAAATATATGAAATCTGTCGTCTGTAATTTATCTTTTTGTAATCTACCATTTTCCATCTCTCACCTATCATTTTGGACTGTTGGTATTTACTATTTGTCTTTTCTCATCTATTATTATAAATAATCTATCATCTATCATATGTTATTTATCATTTGTCGCTTGTCATTTATCACTCTTCATCTCTTATCTTCATCTACCTCTCTTTATCACCTATTTCATCTCTTAATAAAATATATCGTCTTCAATTCATACTTTATCATCTATCATGTGACTTTTGACATCTGTTATTTGTAAATTTTTTATTATCTGTCATTTGGTTTTTGTCTTCTTTCATGATTCGCTACTTACCATATGTCATATGTCATTTTGTACTGTAAGATTTGTATTTTGAAATCTGTCCCTTGAAACATTTTAATTAAAACACTTGTTATTTTCCATATTAATATATTCAGTTTCCTGACACGTGTTTTGGTTAATTATAACCATTATCAAAGGATGATACAGTGAATACTGAATATATTAATATGGAAAATAACAAGTGTTTTAATTCAAATGTTTCTATGATACTTTTCCATCAAGTGTGTAGCAGAGAAAGTGTGAACTTTGTAACTTGACTTATACCATCTGTGATTTGTTCTTTTTTGTTATCTGTCTTTAGAAATAAATTATCTGTCATTTTACTTTTGTTTTTGGTCACTAGAAATAATTTATCATTTGTCATCTGCCCTGTGGCTTTTTTTACTAGAAATAAATATTAGTAGTATATTATAATTTTCAAATCATAAATACAATTATTTGACATTTATGTTTTGTCATCTGACATTAAAAATATATTATCTCTCAATGATTTTTTCATTATTTTTCAATAGAAATTAATTGCCTTATCGTCAATTATTAGCCAAAGGTTTTGAACTCCAAGTTGAGTTCTGAAAAATTGTTAATTTCTTCTAATTGTTTTGTATAAATAATGAAGCTAAGTTTTTGAGGTAATATTTTTTTTACCAATATTTAATTTCAATTTTAAAACGGTGAGATTTTGTTTAAACCTAAGATTTGGCAATTGTTTTTATGGAAAATTTAAAAAAAATATATTTTTCTATAAATATTGAGAACTTAAATATATTTACACAAGAAATTGTGTATTTTTATGAACTTTTCAAATTTTTTATTAGAACTTCAAAACTTAAAGAAAAATCAATTGGCAGTTTTTTAACTTAAATTTGTCAATGGTTTTTATGAAAAATTTTATATACCCTATTTTGTTATAAATTTTAAAGTAAATTTTCCTATTTCCAAAAAGTTTCACACGTTTAAAACTTTGGATTTAATTTTGAAACGTTGGCATTTTGTTTTAAACCAATATTTGGCAATTGTTCTTGTGAAAAAAAGAAAAAAGTCATTATTTATCTTTAACTTTTGAAAATATGAAGCTAAAATCTGGTTTTAAATTGGAAATTTCCAAATGGTTAATAACATTTTAGAAGCTGTAAGTGCAATTTTGGAATGTTGCAATTTTTTTACCACAGATTTGGTAACTCTTTTTAAGGATTATTTAAAAGTTATTATTTTCTTGCAGATTTTAAGAATTTTTGCTGTGACTATTTTAATTTTTGCAAATTTTCAAACATTAAAAACTTTCCGTTTAATTTTGAAATGTTGGCACATTGTTTTACTTTAAGATTTGGCAACTGTTTAAATGGAATCTTCAAAATATATAATTTGTTTAGAAACTTTAAGAATTTGAAGCTAATTTCTTGTTTTTATTTTTGCAAACTTTCAAACGTTTTATTAAAAACTTAAAAATCTATTTTGAAGCTTTGGAATTTTGTTCAAAGCTAATATTTGGAATTTTTTACGAAAATTAAAAAAAATGCTATAAATTTAAAGAATGTTAATCTAATATACAATCATGTTAATTTTCAAATTTTAAAGCGTTGGCATTTTTTTGAACCTACGATTTTTCAATTCATTTTGTAGAATATTTAATAATAATAAATATTTATTCCCAACAGACAATTACAGTCTTACAAAGGAATTTTCATAGAATAAAAATAAAATGAAGTACATAAGCAAAATAAATTAACAAATAAAGGCCAATAAATAGTTTATTAGGTCAAGAGTACGCTAGCTTAGGAAATTGCTTATTGAGGTAGGTCAAGAGTACGCTAGGTCAAGAAATACATTATTGTGATAGGTCAAGAGTACGCCAGCGCTTAAATTCAAAATATATTTCCTAAAAAAAGTAACTAATTTCTAATTTTAGAAAAGAAATTATTTTTCAAGTGGAATTTAATTGATTAAAAAAATCAGTTGAAATTTTACCAAAAAACAAATGATTGTTTTAACGTAGCAGTTGAAAACGTTATAAAACACGAAAAAAGTCAACATATTAATAAAATCAAGTGTTATACAAACAAAGTTAAAGTGTTTTTACTGGTAAAACCAACGTGTCTCCTTAATATTTTAATCTATAAATATTTATAACTTTACGTGTGTAAACAGTATTCAATGCATTCGTTGATTACCAAAGCAGTTAACTACCAGTCAGAGCATTAATCAAGCGAAATGAACGGCCACGGAATCGCATAAAACAGACCAAAATAGGCCGTAAAATAACCAACCACGGCTAATTCACCATTGTACGATCATAACTTTTGGCCTTACACACACACACACATACACTAACACAGGTACTTCAGCTAATGAAAAAGTTTCCCAGTTAGCGAGTCGCGGGGCGTTAACGGTTAATTGCTAGATAAATTGTGTCAATGTGGAAACGGGGACTCGCACTTGGAATACGAATAGAAATAGAAATCATGTGCTGGTGATCTTGAACTGAGACGACGCGTCGATTTAGTGCTCCGATAGCGTCCCCTTCATTAACTCTTCCGGAGCTGAAATATACGCAAGCCCTTGTTTTCGCTGTCCCTTTCATTAAGGCGTTCGCGATAAAATCTCTAGGAAAAAAATACGGATTCACGCTCCGACGCACTAATTAACAATAATAACTCCTTGTATAACAGATACTAATTTGATCCTATATGATATGGGGATATGAATAGATTTTATTCCTTTAAAATAAGCTGGCAAATATAAAATTAGATAGAACTTGTTAAGGTGATAATTATTAATAAAAGTAATGAATAGTTCTATTTATATCTAGTAATTGATTTTATTTGAATTCAAAATCAAACTTTACTGATGAGATCGAGAGATCGAAACACGAGTCTATAGACTTCTATATATAGGCTTCTATAGACTCGTGTTTCGATCTCTCGATCTCATCAGTAAATTTGAGTTTGTGAATAACGAATTTTTTAATTCCATTAAATATACACCCAAAAACAACTATATTCAAATCATTAACAATAATCAGGGTGATAATCTGATAAAATCATTAAACAAGTATTTATAAATTAATTTAAGTAATTTCGAATTTTATTGTTTCGTAGAGAAAAAACTCCTCCACCTAATTCTCCACTTATCAGTTGGTAAAACATTATAAAATTCAATTCTTTACCTGTTTAATTGTGAAGGCGTTTACTTTGTGGTACATCTTGAATATACTGGAAAAGAACAAAATGATTGTTTTCTTTCTCCAGTAAATTCTTTACCTATTAAAACTTTACCTATTTTATTTCTATAACTCTTAAAATTCAGTGAACATATTGTTGAAGTAATTTTAATTTTTACAACGCCGATATTTCGTCGACAAACCCCAGAAAACAAACAACATATCAGACGAAACGTGCTTCTATTTTCGCCCCACTAAGATTTTAATGATCGTCTGCTTTCATTTCGTAGACCAAACTAGCGCACATTCCGACACAAAAGACCATAAAATTTCCGTTTTATGTATAAATTAAATTCCCGGAGTGTTCCGTTTGTTCAGCTGGAATATTCCCCAAGATTTACGCCTAGCGTATAAATATTTGAAATAATATACGAGTCCATAATTGCGAAACCGCGTTTATTTTTTAAATTTTTTTTATTGTTTCACGCTCATCGGGAATTATTAAATCAAATGTGTGGAAACATCAAAAAGTCCGGCTTATCGACCTGGACGTAGGGACGTAGGGGGGCGGCCCTTTGATGTCTTCATTTATTTCATATCATCCCTTTCTTCTTTTTCGCGTTTGTTTTAGATTTGCGGTCTCTTGATGCATGCGTCCGACCGTTTCCCCCGGAGAGGGTGGGTTTTTCTCTTTTTGCTCCTTTACCGTTTCCAGTCTTTTGGTCTATCTCTCTGTGTGTATGTGTGTGTGTGTGTGTGTAAGTGCACGTATTTTTTGATGGATAAGGATGGGTGTAATTTAATAATACTGCACTCTTTTCTTTCGTGCTTTTGTGTTAGAATTGAAACAAAAAAATTAACAATTTGGGCATTTTAAAATTACAGTCTATAATTATATGTGTGAGTTTAATTTTAACGATTTTTAAGAAGTATTAGAACTAATTTTAGAAGTTGATTGAGCTTTTACCTAGAAGAGTTTTAAATGCAAAAAGAAATTTGTAAAATCATTTCTCTTTAATGTTGATTGATGAGTTGAAGTGAAGATGATACAATATAAAATAACTTGTAATCACTTTCTCAACAGTTTATTCAAACGTTTGATATCCAATTTTTTAATAATTTTACGTCAAATTAAAGAGACGTTAAAAAAATTGCAATCATAATTTTGACGGTGTGAAAAAAATATAAAAACAATTGCTATCGACTTGAAACTTTCTAAATTTGTTCAGAATACAAGTAGAAATGTTGCTGCTTGAGAAACTCAAAAGTTTAATGTTAGATTTTTCGATAATTTTACGTCAAATGAAAGAGACGTTAAAAATATTTTAATCATAATTTTGACGGTCTAAAAAATATTAAAACAATTGCTATCGCCTTTAAACTTTCTAAATTTGTTCAGAATACAAGTAGAAATATTGCTGCTTGAGAAACTCAAAAGTTTAATGTTAGATTTTTCGATAATTTTACGTCAAATGAAAGAGACGTTAAAAAAACTTCAATCATAATTTTGACGGTCTAAAAAAATATAAGAACAATTGCTATCGACTTGAAACTTTCTAAATTTGTTCAGAATGCAAGTAGAAATGTTGCTGCTTGAGAAACTCAAAAGTTTAATGTTAGATTTTTCGATAATTTTACGTCAAATGAAAGAGACGTTAAGAAAACTTCAATCATAATTTTGACGGTCTAAAAAAATATAAAAACAATTGCTATCGACTTGAAGCTTTCTAAATTTATTCAGAATACAAATAGAAATGTTTCTGCTTGAGAAACTCAAAAGTTTAATGTTAGATTTTTCGATAATTTTACATCAAATAAAAGAGACGTTAAGAAAATTGCAATCGTAATTTTGACGGTGTGAAAAAAATATAAAAACAATTGCTATCGACTTGAAACTTTCTAAATGTGTTCAGAATGCAAGTAGGAATATTGCTGCTTGAGAAACTCAAAAGGTTATTGTTAGATTTTTCGATAATTTTACGTCAAATGAAAGAGACGTTAAAAAAACTTCAATCATAATTTTGACGGTCTAAAAAAATATAAAAACAATTGCTATCGACTTGAAACTTTCTAAATTTGTTCAGAATGCAAGTAGAAATGTTGCTGCTTGAGAAACTCAAAAGTTTAATGTTAGATTTTTCGATAATTTTACGTCAAATGAAAGAGACGTTAAGAAAATTTCAATCATAATTTTGACGGTCTAAAAAAATATTAAAAGAATTGCTATCGACTTGAAACCATCTAAATTTGTTCAAAATACAAGTAGAAATGTTGCTGCTTGAGAAACTCAAAAGTTTAATGTTAGATTTTTCGATAATTTTACGTCAAATGAAAGAGACGTTAAGAAAATTTCAATCATAATTTTGACGGTGTGAAAAAAATATTAAAACAATTGCTATCGACTTGAAACTTTCTTAATTTGTTCAGAATATAAGTAGAAATGTTGCTGCTTGAGAAACTGAAAAGTTTAATGTTAGATTTTTCGATAATTTTACGTCAAATGAAAGAGACGTTAAGAAAATTTCAATCATAATTTTGACGGTCTAAAAAAAATATAAAAACAATTGCTATCGACTTGAAACTTTCTAAATTTGTTCAGAATACAAGTAGAAATGTTGCTGCTTGAGAAACTCAAAAGTTTAATGTTAGATTTTTCGATAATGTTACGTCAAATGAAAGAGACGTTGAGAAAATTTCAATCATAATTTTGACGGTCTAAAAAAATATTAAAACAATTGCTATTGACTTGAAACTTTCTAAATTTGTTCAGAATACAAGTAGAAATGTTGCTGCTTGAGAAACTCAAAAGTTTAATGTTAGATTTTTCGATAATTTTACGTCAAATGAAAGAGACGTTAAGAAACTTGCAATCGTAATTTTGACGGTGTGAAAAATATATTAAAACAATTGCTATCGACTTGAAACTTTCTAAATTTGTTCAAAATACAAGTAGGAATGTCGCTGCTTGAAAAACTCAAAAGTTTAATGTTAGATTTTTCGAAAATTTTACGTCAAATGAAAGAGACGTTAAGAAAATTTCAATCATAATTTTGACGGTCTAATAAATTATTAAAACAATTGCTATCGACTTGAAACTTTCTAAATTTGATCAGAATGCAAGTAGAAATGTTGCTGCTTGAGAAACTCAAAAGTTTAATGTTAGATTTTTCGATAATTTTACGTCAAATGAAAGAGACGTTAAGAAAATTTCAATAATAATTTTGACGGTTTAAAAAAATATAAAAACAATTGCTATCGACTTGAAACTTTCTAAATTTGTTCAGAATACAAGTAGAAATGTTGCTGCTTGAGAAACTCAAAAGTTTAATGTTAGATTTTTCGATAATTTTACGTCAAATGAAAGAGACGTTAAGAAAATTTCAATCATAATTTTGACGGTGTGAAAAAAATATTAAAACAATTGCTATCGACTTGAAACTTTCTAAATTTGTCCTGAATACAAGTAGAAATGTTGCTGCTTGAGAAACTCAAAAGTTTAATGTTAGATTTTTCGATAATTTTACGTCAAATGAAAGAGACGTTGAGAAAATTTCAATCATAATTTTGACGGTCAAAAAAAATATAAAAACAATTGCTATCGACTTGAAACTTTCTAAATTTGTTCAGAATACAAGTAGAAATGTTGCTGCTTGAGAAACTCAAAAGTTTAATGTTAGATTTTTCGATAATTTTACGTCAAATGAAAGAGACGTTAAGAAAATTTCAATCATAATTTTGACGGTCTAAAAAAATATTAAAACAATTGCTATCGACTTGAAACTTTCTAAATTTGTTCAAAATACAAGTAGGAATGTTGCTGCTTGAGAAACTTAAAAGTTTAATGTTAGATTTTTCGATAATTTTACGTTAAATGAAATAGACGTTAAAAAAACTTCAATCATAATTTTGACGGTATAAAAAAATATTAAAACAATTGCTATCAACTTTAAACTTTCTAAATTTGTTCAGAATACAAGTAGAAATGTTGCTGCTTGAGAAACTCAAAAGTTTAATGTTAGATTTTTCGATAATTTTACGTCAAATGAAAGAGACGTTAAGAAAATTTCAATCATAATTTTGACGGTCTAAAAAAATATAAAAACAATTGCTATCGACTTGACACTTTCTAAATTTGTTCAGAATACAAGTTGAAATGTTACTGCTTGAGAAACTCAAAAGTTTAATGTTAGATTTTTCGATAATTTTACGTCAAATGAAAGAGACGTTAAGAAAATTTCAATCATAATTTTGACGGTCTAAAAAATATTAAAACAATTGCTATCGACTTGACACTTTCTAAATTTGTTCAGAATACAAGTAGAAATGTTACTGCTTGAGAAACTCAAATGTTTAATGTTAGATTTTTCGATAATTTTACGTCAAATGAAAGAGACGTTAAGAAAATTTCAATCATAATTTTGACGGTCTAAAAAAATATAAAAACAATTGCTATCGACTTGAAACTTTCTAAATTTGTTCAGAATACAAGTAGAAATGTTGCTGCTTGAGAAACTCAAAAGTTTAATGTTAGATTTTTCGATAATTTTACGTCAAATGAAAGAGACGTTAAGAAAATTTCAATCATAATTTTGACGGTCTAAAAAAATATAAAAACAATTGCTATCGACTTGAAACTTTCTAAATTTGTTCAGAATACAAGTAGAAATATTGCTGCTTGAGAAACTCAAAAGTTTAATGTTAGATTTTTCGATAATTTTACGTCAAATGAAAGAGACGTTAAGAAAATTTCAATCATTATTTTGACGGTCTAAAAAAATATTAAAACAATTGCTATCGACCTGAAACTTTCTAAATTTGTTCAGACTACAAGTAGAAATGTTGCTGCTTGAGAAACTCAAATGTTTAATGTTAGATTTTTCGATAATTTTACGTCAAATGAAAGAGACGTTAAGAAAATTTCAATCATAATTTTGACGGTCTAAAAAAATATTAAAACAATTGCTATCGTCTTGAAACTTTCTAAATTTGTCCAGAATACAAGTAGAAATGTTGCTGCTTGAGAAACTCAAAAGTTTAATGTTAGATTTTTCGATAATTTTACGTCAAATGAAAGAGACGTTAAGAAATTTTCAATCATAATTTTGACGGTCTAAAAAAATATTAAAACAATTGCTATCGACTTGAAACTTTCTGAATTTGTCCAGAATACAAGTAGAAATGTTGCTGCTTGAGAAACTCAAAAGTTTAATGTTAGATTTTTCGATAATTTTACGTCAAATGAAAGAGACGTTAAGAAAATTTCAATCATTATTTTGACGGTCTAAAAAAATATTAAAACAATTGCTATCGACTTGAAACTTTCTGAATTTGTCCAGAATACAAGTAGAAATGTTGCTGCTTGAGAAGCTCAAAAGTTTAATGTTAGATTTTTCGATAATTTTACGTCAAATGAAAGAGACGTTAAGAAAATTTCAATTATAATTTTGACGGTCTAAAAAAATATTAAAACAATTGCTATCGTCTTGAAACTTTCTAAATTTGTTCAGAATATAAGTAGAAATGTTGCTGCTTGAGAAACTCAAAAGTTTAATGTTAGATTTTTCGATAATTTTACGTCAAATGAAAGAGACGTTAAGAAATTTTCAATAATAATTTTGACGGTCTAAAAAAATATAAAAACAATTGCTATCGACTTGAAGCTTTCTAAATTTGTTCAGAATACAAGTAGAAATGTTGCTGCTTGAGAAACTCAAAAGTTTAATGTTAGATTTTTCGATAATTTTACGTCAAATGAAAGAGACGTTAAAAAAATTTCAATCATAATTTTGACGGTCTAAAAAAAATATGAAAACAATTGCTATCGACCTGAAACTTTCTAAATTTGTTCAGAATACAAGTAGAAATGTTGCTGCTTGAGAAACTCAAAAGTTTAATGTTAGATTTTTCGATAATTACCTACATTTTATTACTATTTACAACCAAAGATTAAAACTAGATGTTGGAAGTAAAGATTAAACTTCATGTACTCCAGGAAACATCTAGCCTTTCGGACAACAATTGCTCAACAACTACAAGAGGCCTTTTTAATGCCCAATCGTTTTCGGACCGTAAATACCATATTCCTATTTTTTTTTCTCTTTTAAATCTTTCAGCCATTCACTTACAACCTCCGGCCCGTATCGAGTCCTATAATTACAAGTCCACAAACGTGTAATCTCACTTGCTACATTTTTTAAAACCTCCACATTCCGCTCGGATGAATATTTCATTACCCGCAACTAGTTCGAATTAAGACTTTTTTTTAGATTCGAATTATATATTTCTGTTTAATTAGCCGGTGGTATATTCAGTAAGGAAATTGAAATGAAAACGTGTTGACACAGCCCGGATTACAATATTATCCGGTTTGCGCCCACGGAAGTAAATTTATATAGTGCTAATTTAGAGACCGCGTTTCGGTCTATTCCGTGTCGCCTCAGAGATATATTACGTGTTTATTCAAAACGGACGCCGCTGTGATAATTGGAATTTGTATTGTGTCCGAAGCTACGCGTATTTAAAGGTATTAATTTATTAGATGCAAAATGCTGTTGCAACAGTTTATACATCGATAAGGTGTGCAAAGAGGAGCAACAAGTTTGGTTAAGTTGTTTTTTCTTTATTAATACATGAAGAATTTGCTTAAAATTTTGTAAATATATTGAGAATTCAAGTATTTTTCATATACCGTACAACAATTCTTACTATCTAGCAGAATAATTCAATTCCTGACAGTTTAAACATTGATAAGGAGAAAACGAAATTTTCATCTCGACGTTTGAAATTTTTTAACAAAAGAACTACATAAAGAATTTGCTTAAGATTTTGTAAACCTACTTAGAATTAAAGCATTTTTGATATATTGTAGAAAAATTCTTACTATCTAGCAGAAAAAACATTTCCTGAGAGTTTAAACTTTGATAAGGAGAAAAGAAAATTTTTCTCTTGACGTTTAAAAATTTCTAGCAATAGCACTTCAAACAAAATTTACTTAAAATTTTGCAAATCTATTTAGTATTAAATCGTTTTTGAGATTCTATAGAAAAATTCTTACTACCCAGCAGAAAAATTAAAATCCTCGCATTTTAAAATCTGATGAGGAGAAAACGAAATTTTCCCCTCGTCATTTGAAAATTTCTAACAAAAGAACTACGTAATAAATTTGCTTAAAATTTTTCAAATCTATTAAATTTTAAAGCAGTTTTAGTATTCTGTAGAAAAATTCTTAATATCAAGCAGAAAAATAAAATCGCAACAGTTTAAACTTTGATGAGAAGAAAACAAAAATTTCCTCTCGCCGTTTGAAAACTTTATAGCAAAAGAACTACAAAAAGAATCTGCTTAAAATTTTCAAAATCTATTTAGAATTAAAGCAGTTTTGATATAACATAAAAAATTCTTACTATCTAGCAGAAAAAATAAAATACCGACAGTTTAAACTTTGATCAGGAAGAAACGAAATTTTCCTTTCTCCGTTTGAAATTTTCTAGCGAAAGAACTTCATGAAGATATTGCTTAAAACTTTGTAAAACTATTTAGAATTAATGTATTTTTGATATTCCATACAATAGTTCTTAGTATCTAGCAGAAAAACAAAATCCCGACAGTTTAAACTTTAACGAGGGGAACGCAAAATTTTCCTCTAAAAATTTTGAAAATTTCTAGCAAAAGAACTACATAAAGAATTTACCTAAAATTTTGCAAATGTATTTAGAATTTAAGTACTTTTAATACACTAGAGAAATATTCTTACTTTTTAGCAGAAAAACAAAATCCTGACAGTTTAAACTTTGATGAGGAAAATAAGAAATTTTCTTCTCGGCGTTAAAAAATTTCTAGCAAAAGTACTACACAAAGAATTTACTTAAAATTTTGTAAATCTATACAGAATTAAAACGATTTTGATATACTATAGAAAAATTCTTACTCTTTAGCAGAAAAACAAAATCGCAACAGTTTAAACTTTGATGAGGAGAAAACGAAATTTTCATCTCGTTATTTGAAAATTTCTTACAAAAGAACTGCCTAATGAATTTTCTTAAAATTTTGTAAATCAATTAAGAATTAAAGCATTTTTGATACACCGTAGAAAAATTCTTACTATCTAGCAGAACAGCAAAATTACAGGAGTTTAAACTTTGACGAGGAGAAAACAAAATTTTCTTCTCACCATTTAAAAATTTATTGCAAGGAAAGTATATAAATAATTTGTTTAAAATTTTGCAAATAAATTTATAATTAAAACGTTTTTCATGTTCTATAAAACAATTTTAACTATTTAGCAGAAAAACAAAATTACGACAGTTTAAACTTTGATGAGAAGAAAACGAAAATTTCCTCTTGCCGTTTGAAAATTTGTAACAAAAGAACTACTCAAGAAATTAGCTTTAAATTCGCTAAATCTATGTAGAATTAAATTATTTCTAACACATTGTAAAAAAAATCTTACTATCTAGCAAAAAAACAAAATCCCAACTGTTTATATTTTGATGGGGAGAAAACGAAATTTGCCTCTCGCCGTCTGAAAATTACTTGCAAAACAACTACACCAGAAGTTTGCTTAAAAATTTTCAAATCCATTAAGAATTAAATAACTTTTAATATACCATAGAAAAATTCTTACTATCTAGCAGAAAAATAAAATCCTGATTGTTTAAACTTTTATGAGAAGAAAACGAAATTTTCCTCTTGACGTTTAAACATTTCTAGCAAAAGAACTACATCAACAATTTACTTAAAATTTTGTAAATCTATTTATAATTAAAGCCTTTTTATTATACTTTAGAAAATTTCAAACTATCTAGCAGAAAAAACAAAATTCTGAAAGTTACAACTTTGATGAAGTAAAAACGAAATTTTCCTCTCGTCGTTTAAAATTTTTTAGCAAAAGAACTACTTAGAGAATTAGGTTAAAATGTTGCAAATCCATTTAAAATTATAGCATTTTTGAGATACTACAGAAAAATTAAATTCCGACAGTTTAAACTTTGATGAGAAAAACTGAAATTTTTCTCTCGACGTTTAAAAATTTCTAGCAAAAGAACTACATAAAGAATTTGATTAAAATTTTACAAATCTATTAAAAATAAAATCACTTTTGATATATTTTCGAATAATTTCTACTATCTAGCAAAAAAACAAAATCTCGACAGTTTAAACTTTAATGAGGAGAAAACGAAAATTTTCTCTCGACATTTGAAAATTTCTAGCAAAAGAACTACATAAAGAATTTGCTTAAAATTCTGTAAATCTATTTAGAATTAAAGTATTTTTCATATTCTATAAAATAAATCTTGCTAAATGGTATAAAAACAAAATCTTGACAGTTTAAACTTTCATAAAGAGAAAACGAAATTCTCCTCTCGCCTTTTGAAACCTCCTAGCAAAAGAACTACTCAGAAAATTATCTTAAAATTTTGCTAATCCATTTAAAATTAATGCATTTTTAAGTTACTATAGAAAAATTTTTACTATCTAGCAGAAAAATTAAATTTCGACAGTTCGAACTTTGATGAGGAGAAACCGAAATTTTTCCTCTCGCCGTTTAAAAATTTCTAGGAAAAGAACAACGTTAAGAATTTAGTTAAAGCTTTGTAAATATATTCAGAATTATATTATTTATGACATACGATAGAAAAATTCTTACTATTAAGCAGAAAAACTAAACAAGAGTTTAACTTTTGATGAGGACTAAACCACATTTTCCTCTCGCCTTTTGAAAATTTCTGGCAAAAGAACTAATCAAAGACTTACTTTAAAATCTTGGAAATCTATTTAGAATTAGAGCGTTTTTAAAATACTATCGAAACATTCTTACTATCTAGCAGACAAATTAAGTTCTGACAGTTTGAACTTTGATGAGAACAAAACGAAATTTTTCTCATGCCGTGTAATTTTTTTTAGCAAAAGTACTACATGAAGAATTTGCCTAAAATTTCGTAATATCATTTAGGATTAAAGCGTTTATGATAAACTATAGACATTTTTTTACCATCTAGCAGAAAAACAAAATCCCGACTGTTTACAGTTTGATGAGAAGAAAACCAAATATTCCTCTCGTTGTTTGAAAATTTATAGCAAAAGAACTACACAAAGAATTTGCTTCAAATTTTGTAAATCTATTTAAAATTAAAGCTGTTTTAATATACTATGAAAATGTTTTTACTATCTGACCAAAAAACAAATTCTCGACAGTTTAGACTTTGATGAGGAGGGAACGAAATTTTCCTCTCGTCATTTAAAAATTTCTAACAAAAGATCTACAAAAAGGAAATACCTAAAATTTTGTAAATCCATTTAGAATTCATATAATTTTAATATGGTGTAGAAAAATTCTTACTATCTAGAAGAACAACTAAATCCTAACAGTTTAAACTTTGATGAGGAGGAAACCAAATTTCCCTCTTACCGTTTGAAAATTTCTAGCAAATTAACTACTCAGAAAATTTACTCTAAAATTTTGCAAATCTATTTATAATTGTAGTATTTTTGATACACCATAGAAAAATTTTTACTATCTAGCTTAAAAACAAAATTTCGACAGTTTATACTTTAATGAGAAGGAAATGAAATTTTCCTCGCGCACTTTTAAAATTTCTAGCAAAAAAACTACACATAGAATTTGCTTAAGATTTTGCAAATGTATTTACAATTAAAGTATTTTTAATATGCTGTAGAAAAAATCGTATTATCTAGCAGAAAAATGAAATGCCGGCAGTTTAAACTTTGATGAAGAGAAAACAAAATTTTCCCTCCGACGTTTGAAAATTTCTTACAAAAGAACTACATTAAGAATTTGCTTTAAATTTTGTATATCCATTAATAATTAATGTATTTTTGATATACTGTAGAAATTTTGTTTACTGTTTAGCAGAAAAACAGAATTCCAATTGTTTAAACTTTGATGGGGAGAAAACGAAATTTTCCTCTCGTCGTTTGAAAATTTCTTGGAAAAGAACTACACAAACAATTTGCTTAAAATTTTGCAAATTTATTTACAATTAGAGTACTTTTAATATGCTGTAGAATAAATCTTATTATCTAGCAGAAAAATGAAATGCCGGCAGTTTAAACTTTGATGAAGAGAAAACAAAATGTTCCCTCCGATGTTTGAAAATTTCTTACAAAAGAACTACATTAAGAATTTGCTTTAAATTTTGTATATCCATTAATAATTAATGTATTTTTGATATACTGTAGAAATTGTATTTACTGTTTAGCAGAAAAACAGAATTCCAATTGTTTAAACTTTGATGAGGAGAAAACGAAATTTTCCTCTCGTCGTTTGAAAATTTCTTGGAAAAGAACTACACAAACAATTTGCTTAAAATTCTGCAAATCTGTTTAAAATTGATACTCTTTTAATATTCTATAGAAAAATTATTACCACCTAGCAAACAAACAAAATCGTAACAGTTTAAACTTTGACGATGAGAAAACGAAATTTTCTTCTCGACTTTTGAATTTTTCTAGTATTAAAACTACATAAATAATTTGCTTCAAACTTTCTAAATCTATTTAGAATTAGGGTATTTTTTATATACAATAGAAAAATATTTACTATCTAGCAGAAATATAAAATCCTGACAGTTTAAACATTGATGAACAAAAAAGGAAATTTTCCTCTCGCCATTTGAAAATTTTTAACGGAATAATTACACAAAGAATTTTGTTACAGTTCTGCAAATTTGTTTAAAATTAATGTATTTTTGATATTCTATAGAAAAATTCTTATTATCTGACAAAAAAACGAAATCGCAACAGTTTGAACTTTGACAAGGAGAAAACGAAATTATCCTCTCGCCTTCTGAATTTTTCTAGTCATAAAACTACATAAATAATTCGCTTAGAATTGTGTAAATCTATTGGGAACTAAAGTGTTTTTTTTTTTATATACAATAGAAAAATACTTATCATCTAGCAGAAAAATAAAATCCCGGCAGTTTAAACATTGTTGAGCAAAAAAAGAAAATTTCCTTTCGCTGTTTGAAAATTTCTAAGAAAAGAACTACATTAAGAATTTGTTTTAAATTTTTTAGATGTATTTATAATTAATGTATTTTTGATATACTGTAGAAAAATTCTTACTCTCTAGCAGAAAAACAAAATCCCAACAGTTTAAACTTTGATAAGGAGAAAACGAAATTCTGTTCTCGCCGTTTGAAAATTTCTAGCAAAAGACCTACTTAATTAATTTGCTTAAAATTTTGTAAATCTATTTAGAATAAACGCGTTTTTAATATTTCATACAAGAATTCTTACTACCTAACAGGAAAACAAAATCCCGACTGTTTAAACTTTAATGAGAATAAAACGAAATTTTCCTCTCGCTCTTTTGAAAATTTCTAGCAAAAGAATTACACAAAGAATTTTTTTTAAATTTTGTGATTCTATTTAGAATTAAAGCGTTGTTAATACACTATAGAAAAATTCTTACTATTTAACAGAAAAAGAAAATCCCAACGATTTGAACTTTGATGAGGAGGAAACGAAATCTTCCTCTCGCCTTTTAAAAATTTGTAGAAAAAGAATTAGACAAACAATTTGCTTAAAAATTTGTAGATCTATTTACAATTTAAGCATTTTTGATGTACCATAGAAAAATTTTGACTATCTACCAGCAAAACAAAATCCCGACAGTTTAAACTTTGATGAGGGAAATACGAAATTTTCCTCTCGCCGTTTGAATTTTTTTTTGCAAAAAAACTACGTAAAGAATTAGCCTAAAATTTTCTTGAGCTACTTAAAATTAAAGTATGTTTAATATACTTTTGAACAATTCGTACTATCTAGCAGTAAAACAAAATTCCGACAGTTTAAATTTTGATGAGAAGAATACGAAATGTTTTTCTCGAAGTTTGAAAATTTCTAGAAAAAGAACTACATAAATATTTTACTTAAAATTTTGTAAATCTATTAGTAATTATAGTAGTTTAGATATACTGTCGAAAAAATTCTTATTATCTAGCAGAAAAGCAAAATTACAGGAGTTTAAACTTTGATGAGGAGAAACCGAAATTTTCCTCTTGCCGTTTGAAAATGTTTAGCAAAACAACTATATAAAGAATTTGCTTAAAATTTTCTGAATCTATTTATAATAAATACACTTTTGATATAACATTAAAAAAATCTTACTATCAAGCAGAAAAACAAAATTGCAACAGTTTAAATTTTGATGAGGATAAAATGAGATTTTTCTCTCGTCTTTTAAAATATCTCTAATAATATAACTACATAAATAATTTGCTTAAAATTTTGTAAACCTGTTTAGAATTAAAGCATCTTTGATATACCGTAGAAAAATTCTTACTATATAGCAGAAAAACGACAAATTTTGAATTATATAACTGATTTCTACACCACGCAAATTTCACCTTTCTTGGAATAAATAACTAAAACTATATATTTTTTCTTTTGCAGGTAAGAAACCGTCCGACCAGTTTATCAGCAAATAATCGAATGTAAGTGCAACGCAAAGTTTTTATTCTAAGTACGATTTAAAAGTTCAATTTCTCGATGCACGTCGCACCGAACGTGTACCATTTTCTGCTTGTCAGACGACGGGAATCGATGGATGCATCTTATTGCCGCAACATCGAGAACCCTCGGACGTTATTTCTATCGTATTGTCGAGAGAAGTTCTGCAGCTTGCATCAGCTGAAAAATCGGGGACGATGACAAATAACGAAGCGTGTTTATTGATACAGCTTAACATTTCTGATATGGCTGGAATATGTAAAGGGTTAGTCAACCTTCAGGCTGGCGATTCCAGAAAACTATACTTGAAGCTTTAGTAAAAAATTTCTCTAGAGAAATGTGTGCATTATTTATGGCAAGTTGTTTGTAGTGGTGGCATCATCTGGATCTAATAAAATATTAAGGGTTGACGAATGCAGAGATTGCGCCTTCAGGGCCCCCTGGCGTATCGATGGGGGTCATATTCCCCGTATAAATAGATGAAATAAAGATAAAGTTAATAGCAGTTGTATTGAAAGATAAGATCCGGCATATCGTTCATGTCTTCCACCATGCACACGCTCTGTATATAACATGTGATATTAATACCGAGCCGCATACCAATAAAGCCTCATATCTGCATACCTATACACGTGCACACAATATCGACGTCTTACAAAACTTCACCATCCTCCACCCCTGCAGGATATCTGTCTTTGCCTTCGGGTCACGTTTTCCGTCCAGCATCCATCTTGCTTCCCGTCTTCCGTCCTCCCATCCTCCTATCTCCTCTTATCATCATTCGCATCGCCAGGTATTTTTTAACCATTCTAATGGCCCGTGTACACGATCCCGTCCCTACCGTTTATCTTCTAGCACCCTCCACCACCCCCCCAGAAGATCCTCTTGGAATTTTCCCACAATTCCACGCGCAATTGCGACAATTTTCCCGAAGGCGTCGCCGTCACGTATTCGTAACAGTATTCCGTTTTTCTCGCTCGCCTCCATTAACTTAATATAATGATAAATTTATCGCCGGCGCTCAGATTAATCTTTCGGATGCTGGGGAATTATTTAAGGACGGCGTAAATTATTTCTGACAAATGGTTTTATTTTAATTGTGCACCTTATGCCTCCGCCGCCGCCGCTGCTGTTGCTACACAAAAATAACGCCCCGATTAAATTAGCTTTTCCGAGATGCTATCAACAGGACGAAACCTTGTTCTATTCTCGCTATTTCTCCTAATTGCACTCCTTCAATTACAAAGACTTGTTGTAACCGCATTAAGGTGTTGCTTAATTAAGCTACAAGTACTCAAGTACTTTATTTGGACTAATATTTATATGATTTAGGAAAAAACTTTATTATCCTCCAACAATATTTCTTCAGTCATTTAATGTTTGATATATACCTAATTTTGTATCTATTAACCTATGTACACCATTAATATCTTATAACAAGGTGAAGCTCCATATTGTTGAAAAAGTTATAACCATAATTATATTATGTTGGATGCTTGAAGACATAACATTGTGATACATATTAAATCAGGAACTTTATCAAATGATAAATAAAACTTACTTTGTTAATACTGTACGTTTCATAATGGCCTTGTAAGGTTGAAACTATAGTTACGAATTAATTCCGTGTGTGATATGAACAAAGTAAGTTTTATTTATCATTTGGAAACACTGTCGAATATTTTGTCGAAAGGTAAAACAAAAGAGAATGAGAATTGGCAAAAATGAATAATAATTTTATAAGAATTATTAAACATTTCTTAAAAAAACAGCTGATAGTATTTAAAAATTAAAAACATTTTTAAACTTTCTTAAAAACTATTGAAATTATGGCAAAAGAATACTATTGAATTTGCCAAGAAAAGAGGTTTGAAAAGTGCTAAAACAATTTTAAGTTATAAATTATTCTTATCTAAAAACTAATAAAGAAAAAAAATGGGACACACAAAAATCTGATTAAAACTAGTTTAAATTTTAATACTTAAAAAACAGTTAAATATATTCTTAAAGTTTTTTTTTTAATCCTGAAATCACGAACAAATAAAATTTTAATATTTAGTAAGAACAAACATTTAAAATTGCATTTTCATTTGATTTGATTTGATTTAAAACAAAAATTTTCTTCAAATTACTTGAAATATTACAAAAAAAATATTTATGAGAAGGTTAAACACTGAAAATATAAACAAAAAAGATTTAAAAATTGGTGAAACGAACAGCTGAAAATATTCTTTAAAAATAAATATAAACAACAATTCAATATTTAATTTACACCAAAAACAATTTGAATTTTTATATTTTGTAAGAAAATTATGTTTGAAAATTCCATTTTTTTTATGGGAATTAGGAGCTGTGTTTTGTTGGGATTAATTTTAATGAAGGTTTTTGATTTTGTTGCTATTTCAAATTTGCCTTTTAGAAAGTTACTGATATTTAATTTTTTTAATTACACTGTGCTGATGAGACCTAAAGTGGGTCGAAACCGGTCCATGAATATTGTTTAGAGTAAATGAATGATTAATCCAAAATTTTCAGTTTCATTTTTTAATAAATATTCCCTTGCTATAAAGATATTATAATTTTAATTTTTTTAAGTAATATTTAATTTTCTACAACGAACTAAAGGATTTTAATACATTTTATCAATATAATTTGATTTATATCATTTCTGTTTTTGATTACTTTAAATTTTATAAAAAATACAATTAAACATTAGTTAAAAAACAATTGAAATGGTTTCTAAAGAACGGCATTTGTTTTTTAAAAACAATTAAAATTTTGACAAAAAAACGATTAAATTTGTCAAACGACAAAAACATTTGAAAATTGTTTTTAGCAAAAACAACAAAAATTTTTTAATAACTTGTATTGTAACTTGATTTATTATTTAGAGAAATTTCTAAATAATTTTTAAAATCTAACTTCGATAGTTACATCAATAAAATGGAAAAACAAAACAACGCGTTTTACAAAGTTTTAAAAATTTAAATAGATTTTGGAAAGCTGAAAATTTAAATCTCTAAGAATTTTTGAAACGTATCATTTGATTAAATAAATTATTATTATTATTGTAGACAGTTGTGTTAATCAAACCGAAAAATGAAAGACTGATTTTCCAATTTTGTTTCTTAGAAAGTTTAGAAAAAATAAAAACAAAAGAAATTAGATTTACTGATTTCTAGATATTTGAATAGATTTTAGGAAACTTGTTAAAAAATTCCAATAATTATTAAACTTTATCGTTGGTTTCTGATAGCTTCATCAAAAAAAAGGAATGGTTTTCGAAACTTTTAGATATTTCCTGAATAAAATTCTATAATAATTTTTCAAATACAACATTTTCTTTGATAGCTCCATCAATTAAAACAAAAAACAAAAGAAATCTATCTCAAAGTTTTTAGATATTTGTATAAATTTTAGAATCTTGAAAATAAATTCAAATATTTTTAAAATCGAACGTTTTGCTACGTAGGAAAACAAAACAATCGAGATTTCCTAAATTTTAGATAATACAATAGATTGTGGAATGCTAAAAATAATTCAGCAGTAATTTTTAAAATCCGTGTTGGTAGCGTCGATAAATTAAAAAAAAAACAAAAGAAACTGAATTGTTTGATTTTTAGTTATAATGAATTTTTATATTATCAAATAAATTTTAGAGCGTTATAAAAAAATCTCCAAGAATTTTTAAAATTTAACGTTTGATTCGATAGCCACAACAACAAAACCGAAAAACAAAAGATTTATAAGTTTTTCGAAATTTTAAGAGATTTTGAAATTCTATTTCAATTTCAATTTCAATTTCAATTTCAATTTCAATTTCAATTTCAATTTCAATTTCAATTTCAATTTCAATTTCAATTTCAATTTCAATTTCAATTTCAATTTCAATTTCAATTTCAATTTCAATTTCAATTTCAATTTCAATTTCAATTTCAATTTCAATTTCAATTTCAATTTCAATTTCAATTTCAATTTCAATTTCAATTTCAATTTCAATTTCAATTTCAATTTCAATTTCAATTTCAATTTCAATTTCAATTTCAATTTCAATTTCAATTTCAATTTCAATTTCAATTTCAATTTCAATTTCAATTTCAATTTCAATTTCAATTTCAATTTCAATTTCAATTTCAATTTCAATTTCAATTTCAATTTCAATTTCAATTTCAATTTCAATTTCAATTTCAATTTCAATTTCAATTTCAATTTCAATTTCAATTTCAATTTCAATTTCAATTTCAATTTCAATTTCAATTTTAATTTCAATTTCAATTTCAATTCCAATTTCAATTTCAATTTCAATTTATTTACGGAAATCTCCTTTACACAAAAAAAAATCAGAAATCATTTACATAATACAAATTTACAAATGTAGACAAAACAAAAATAGCGAAATATAAAGAACGTTTACATATAACACTTATAATTAAAATTAATAGCCCAAATGGTTTAAAATGGAAAATTGAACAATATACTTCAATGTTACTCTCTCATAAGAAAACAATGGATATATAAATAACATTAAAATGCTTAATTAAAACTTCTAAGAATTTTTAAAATCCAAAGTTTAGTTCAATAGTTATATCAATAAAACTGGAAAACAAAAGAATTTGAATAGATTTTAAAATGCTGCATTTAAATCTATAAAAAAAATTCAAATCCAACGTATAGTTTCATGGCTACGTCGATGAAATCAAAAAAAAAACAAAGGAAACTCGATTTCTTAATTTTTATATATTTGAATAGATTTCAGAAAGCTAAAAAAATATCACCAATAATTATTAAAATTAAACTTTTGTTTCGATAGCTACATCAAAAAATAAAACCGAAAAACAGAAGAAATCGTTTTCGAAATTTTTATATATTTCAAAATATTTCGGTGTCCTGAAAAAACATCTGTAATAATTTTTGAAATCCGACAATTTGTTCGTTAGTTAAGTCAATAAACTCGAAAAAACAAAAGATAGATTTTAGATATTTTAATAGATTTTAAAATATTAAATAAAATTCTGCAGTAATTTTTAAAATCCGACGTTTGGTTCAATAATTTGTGAATAAAATTGAAAAACAAATGAAATTTTTTCGATAATTAAATAAATTTTAGAATGCTGATTACAAACCTATAAGAATTTTTTCAATCTGACGCTTGGTTGAACAGCTAGTTAAAAATGAAAAACAAATGCAACTCAATTTCTTAAATTATAGATATTTATTTAAATTTTAGAATGCTTAACAAAATTTTGCAGGAATTTTTATAATTCGACGATTATGTCAACAAAACTGAAAAACAAAAGTAATTCGACATCCCAATTTTTAGATATTTAAATTGACTTTGGAATGCTGAATAACATTTTCAAAAAAAATTTACAATCCGACGTTTGCTTCGACTGTAATGTCGTTAAAATCGAAAAACAAAAGAATCGCGATTTCCTAATGTTTAGATATATGAATAGATTTCGGAACAATGAATAAAATTCTGCAGAAATTTTTTAAATCCCACGTTTGGTTCGATATTTATGGAGATAAAATTTTTAAAAATAATTGAAACTCGATTTTTCAATTTGAGATCATTAAATACATTTTATTTAAGGTATTTTCATTTCTTACGTCTCGAATAAAATTTTAAATCTAATGTCTTTTTTAATAGTAATTTTCCATCTCAAAAATAGTGTTGAAAAAGAAACTTTAATTAGATTTAAAATTTTATCTTAAGCTCAATAATTATATCGATTAAACTGAAAAAAAAACAGATGGAACTCGATTTTTTAGTCTTTGGAGATTCGTCTATACTTTGAAATATTGCGTAAGAAACTCGAAAAAATCAATCAAATCTAACAGAAACAGAAATACAATAGAAAATTTTTGGATATTTATAAAACAAAATATATTGATTTTGATTTCTTAATTCTTAGATATTTCTGTAAATTTTGGAATGCTGTATCAAAATCTACAGGAATTTTTAAAATCCAATGTTAACTTCGCTAACTATGTTGATAAAATCGAAAAATAAAATAATTGCGAAAAGCCAATTTTTAAATTTTAAATAGTTTTTGGAATACTAAATAAAAATTTCCAAGATTTTTTAATTTTCAAATTTTACTTCGATTGTTACGTCGAAAATAATAGAAAGACAAAAGAAAAGTCATTATTTTTATTATTTTTAGCAATTTGAATACTTTTTGGAATATTATGTGCAAATCTCCAAGATTTTTAAAAATTAACGATTGAATCGATAGCTACCTTAATAAAATCGAAAAACAAACGAAATCGAACTTGAAATTTTTAAAGATTTGAATGAAAATCTAACGATTTCTTCATCAATTATGTTAATAAAACTAAAAAGATAAACAAAAAATCGAACTAATTCTTAGATATTTGAATAGATTTTAGAAAGTTCAATAAAAATTATTGAGCAAAAGAAATCGGTTAAAAAGTTTTTAAATATTTGAATGGATTTTGGAATTCTGAATAAATTTCCGTAGTAAATTTTAAAATCCGACGTTTCGATAGTTAGTTATGGCAAAAATCCGAAAAAAACAAAAGAAATTTGATGTCCCAGTTTTTAGATATTCAAATAGATTTCTATCAAATTATAAAAAAACTTGAAAGAAATTTCAAAAATTAATTGTTCTTGGAGTGTCGAGTAAGGAACTTGAAGAAATTTTGAAATCAAAAGTTAGGTTTAATAATTTTGCACTTCAAACATAAAAATAAAAGAAAGTAGGTATTCTAGTTTTTATATATTCGAATAAAATATTTCATGGCGCGTAAGAAACTCAAAGAATTTGTGAAATACGGCGTTTGGTTATATCGATAAAACTAAAAGAAAAAAATAAAAGAATTGAGATTTTCCAATTTTTTGATATCCGAAAACATTTTTAAATACAGAGTGAAGAAATTTAGAAATCCATCATTCGATTTGATAATCGTGCCAATAAAACGGATAGACAAATTAAACTCTGTTATTTTTTTTTCTTAAATTTTTTTCTTATGTAGCTCGTGGTGAATCATTCTAGAAACTCGATTAATTAATAAAGCGCAAAAAACGTTTCTTCACAGTTTTTTATTTAAATTCACTGATACATATTTCGGAAAGAAAGTGACCATTATCAATATTTTAATGAATAACAGAAAAACGTTTGTGTTGTATAAAAATAAAACGTAGTATAAAAAAGTTAAACGTTTTTCTGTTATTCATTAAAAATGTACTACGAAGTGAACGCCTCCAAAATTCAAGATACAATATTTGAATACTGTGAATTTAAATAAAAATTTGTGAAGAAAGGTTTTTTAGTGCTTTATTAAGTAATCAAGTTTATCTTCACGTAACTCACAAAAATCAAACTAAATCAAACTTGATTTTTCTAATTTTGGAATGCTGATAAGAATTGTTAAACGTTTGGTTTGATGATTACCTGGTTGAAAATCGGGAAACAAAAGAAACTCAATATATCAGTTAATTTCAGTTATTAGATATTAGAATATATTTTGCATAAGAAAAATATTGAAGTTTAAAACTTAAGTTATGATGATAAAATTGGACAACAAATATTACTCTATTTTTTCATTTCTAGACATTCGAAAAGAATTTTAAATGCCGCGTAAGAAACTTGAAGAAATTTTGAAATCCAACGTTTGGTTTTATAATTATGTTGTTTAAACAGAAAAAGAATATTTGATATTTGTATTTGTTTCTCATTTAATATGGGTAAAGAATCAACATTCAAAACTTTCTCTTGTATTGGCAAATCCAATTTAGTCGCTCTTCTAACGTAATTCCAAGAAATTTAGTTTATTTTATCATTTAAAACTATTTCCATTAAAAGTGTTTGTTAAGTTGCAAGGACTTGAAACAAGAATCTCTTAGAAGATCTTGAAGTATTCGAAGATTATCACTTAATGTTTGAGTTTTACTACAACTATACAAACTGGCAAACATTAAAAGAAACCTTTTTTACAAAATTAAACTCAATAATTCCTTTGTTATACCATTATACAAAACAACGTGATTATTGTGTTTAAATTTGTGATTAAATATGTATAATGAAGTAGAAGCCTCCATTGTCAATTTTTTTAGTTCTCCTAAATAGATTTTTTAAGATTTTTGATAGATAGAAAGAAAGAAAGAAGCAAGATAAGCAAAGATTTTTGTCTTGAATAAATTCCCCATCTCTTAGTGAAACAATTCTTTACCTATCAGGAAGGATTTAGCTCTCCAAGTTTTTAAGATATATCACTTAACGTTTCAGTTCTACTCCAACTATATAAACTGGCAAACATTGAAAAAAACCTTTTTTTAGTTAATCTAAATAGATATTCAAATAGTTTTGATAAGATAGAAATTAAGGAAGAAGCAAGAATATGAAGGATTTTTTTCTTGAATAATTTTCTCACTTCTCATCTCTTGGTGAAACAATTCTTTACCTATTAGAAAGGATTTAGCTCTCCAAGATTTTAATAAAGAACTTCTTTTATTTTAAATCATAATGATATTCGAGTGATAAGACTAAGTCAAGCCTAATTGATTTTTATTTAAGAAAAAGTCTTTAGTTTCTTAAAGTAATCTTAGTATTTTAGATATAAAAGTGCTAAAAAATTATTTTGTACAAGGAACTTTCCCTTCCTAGTTTTTTTTTCTATAAGGAACCAATAAACATTCTAAAAAAACTTCATCCCAACCCTTCAGCAAATTTATCTAATAATTCTAAATAGTAAGTCTTAATAAGAAGTTTCAAGACCATTTCAAAGATTAATTTTCATTTCAACACTAGTAAATATATTTATAATCTACACCAATGAAAAGATATGATGATTTAGCGTATTACGGACCTACAACAAAAATATATATTTTTTTATTGGAATTGCTTTTATTCTAAATATTAACGAATATAATTTTTTGCATATATTTAAAACCTTTTACCCTAAATGAAAATGCGACCAGTTTAACAGGCTATTATTCAAATTACATGTAAACGATCCGCCAGAAACTTGGATGAATACAACTAACGACAGTTTCACAATCCATAAAAAAAGCGTGCCGCGTTAACGTGACTGAAATATCTCGTTAAGAGGAAATAAAGAAACACCTGCTGCATCCTGAAAGCGAAAAAGAAAACGGGGTGGGAAAATGGGAAAATTGTTTCTTGGATGCGTGTCGGCCCCCATTTCACGCTTAATAAATATTCCAATTTAGAAAGAGAAAGCCGAATACGTGTAATCTATATCGAAAGTCGAAAACGTTAGGTGTAATTCGCATTACTGATTTCAGTTTCGGTGTAGTTTATAGTGCAGGTAATACGAGTTCAGGAGGAAGGAATCAGAATAAATCTGAAGTTAAATGGCCCAATATGCACGGGGTAATATCGCTGAATAAGCATTGTCTCAGGACTATAATAAAGTGTTTCGGGGGACCGACAATATTGTCTAAAGTTCTCCTCCTTACCTAATCCCGGCACTTTAGTAATCGCTCTGGATGTCACTAAGGTCGAAACTCATGATATACTGTCTGCTTTATTAGATTATAAATACATAAGTAGAGCGTTCTTTGGTGTGGGGAGGGTGCGAGAGCCGGGTAGAGGGCTTCTTCAACCCCCACGAACCGGCGCCATTCATCTAGATGATATTACAATAGGCGAAAAAAAAAGTAACCAACCAACGTACTTAGTTGGGAAAAGTTTTTATCGACGCGTAAAAAATGCAGAACGCTTGCAACGCCACCGACGTCGGTGGGGGTATTAATTAAGTCTGCATTATTCAGGAAATACGACCCGGGTAATATTAAAACGGTCACCAGGAACGATGTTATGAAGTGAAAATGTCTACACTATAAATTAGCGCCGTTTCTCGATTATTAATTTTCATCCAGTTAAACTGAAACGTAACAGTGCATTTTAAGCAATTGCAAAAGTGTTCATTCTAAATTGTTTGCTACATACTATATATATAGTATATATATATATAGTATTGGTTTCGTGAATGAGAATGTCTGTCGATGTTGTATCTCAAAAATCTTTGATCCTATTGAGATAAATGATTGTAAATATATTTTCAAAATCACACACTTTTAATCTTTATGAGTGACTATAGTTTCGGTAGAATTCGCTTGTCATACTTCAAAAATTATTTTACAAACAAATTTATAAACAATTTTACAAACAATTTAGATGGCGTTGAACAAATGAGTATATATAAGGTCAGTTTGATCGTTTATTAGTAGAATTTCAGGAATATGTTTAATTTTACAAATTTCAAGAGACTCGAGTAAATCCATTCTTTAAACCCTTTTCAGCGAAATGAATTATCTCAAGTACATCTGTGTCATCAAAATTGTGATTATTAAATTATTATTAAATGATAAGCAAAAATTGATTTTTCATTTTTGTTATTGTTATGAATTAGACTAAAAGAACATGTATGTTTTAGTCTAATTTTAAAATTGCGACCTGACCGACCAATATATACCCCTTTACAAGTGTTGCAAGTTAATTTATAAATGCCTGATTTATTTATTTTATTTATCAGAGTTTTATTATTATATATAACATTAAATAATTTGTTTGGAGATTTTAGAGAAACGATAATCTTGTGTTTTTCGAGAATGTTTTTGATTACATTGCTAATTTTACCAAAAAATGACAATTATTTCATATTATGGGCATATAAATATTTTTTAACTGTGTTTAGTTCATATTTCTCAATAAGATAATGTATAATACTATCTTAGTAGATGTTATTAATTGCTAGTGATTTAATTTTTCTACCCTACATCAGTTAATGCGATTGATCTGGCTGGAAAAATCATTGCATTAAAAGTGTATGTTTTAATTGATTGATTATGCTGGAATTAGTGTGACTGTAAATGTAGGTTTTCTGTAAATTTCAAAGTTAAATGTAATATCTATTGTTTTTGTAATTAACAAATCTAAAAATTTTGTCTTGTTGTTAACTTGTTCTAATATAAAATTAATATAAGGGTGTATATTATTGATCTCAGTTAAATACTGTTGTAATTATCAGTCTGTGACTTTAAAGGCTGAACTAATGACATCTACATACCTATTTCAGAACTTAATATGTTTTTTTTTTCGTAGACTCTTGGTATAATATTTTTTGAGTAATATCATGCATGAATATTTCACCTAATAAGGAACTTAATGGGGTGCCCATTGATAAACCATCTTCTTGTTGGTAGATTTTATTTTCAAATGAAAAATTATATTAAATTATCTAATCTTAACTTTATAAAAGATTAGACATTTTGAGATTTTTTGCCTATTGCTAATGAATTATGGAGTTACAAGAAATTATAAAGAATCCAGTTGAGGAAATTGTTGGAAATAGCATTTTCTAGGCTTTTCTGCATATTAAAACTTTCAAGTAAAACCTCTGCTTATGTTTTACTGAATGGATGGTGGAATAGAGGACACCCACCCACCCTACACATATATGATAATTTAAATACAAATCGTTGTTGATTTTGCTGCTTAAAAAACAATACAAATTTGTATGTAAAAAATAAAATCTAATCTTAATTAAAGTTTATATATCAATGACTTTCTATTGATAATCATATGTAATTTAAATTTAAAATTTTCCCACCCATCACGCATCAAATTTTTACTAATAAAGTCACTCAAAAAATTTGAATTTCTTTTCTATTCAAAAAGTTTTGTAATTGATTTCATTGGGTACTACAAGACGATAAGGAATTAAAGTTTATATGTATATGTAGGGTGGGTGGGTGGCCTTTATCCCACCCTCCAATCAGTAAAACATCATCAAAAATTATTTGAAATATTTGTATGAATACATCAATTAAAAAATGCATTTATTTTATGTTTGTTTATATTTTACAAGTTTTAATTACAACCCTCGCTTATGTTTTACTGGTTGAAGGGTGGGATAGAGGCCACCCACCCACCCTACATATACATACTGACTATAAATACTAATTGTTGATGATTTTAGTGCTAAAAACTGTCAAACCCTTTATGCAATAAAAAATAAAACAAAATCAAAATTTAAGTTTAAATATAAAGAAGAATCTATATATAATATTATCTAATTTAGAATTAAAGTCTACCCACTTATCACATGATACATATAAATGTTTTACTAATTTGCTCACTCAAAAATTTACCTTTTAATTCCCTTTTTATTCAAAAATTTTGTAATTAATTTCATTGGGTACTACAATACGATAAGGATAAAGTTTATATGTATATGTAGGGTGGGTGGGTGGCCTCTATCCCACCTTCCAATCAGTAAAACATCAGCAAAAATTATTTGAAAAATTTGTATGAATATATCTCTAAAAATTGCATTTTTTTCTATTTATTTATACTTTAAATTTTTTTATTAAAACCCTCGCTTATGTTTTACTGATTGAAGGGTGGGATAGAGGCCACCCACCCACCCTACATATACATAATAACCATAAGTACTAATTGTTGATGATTTTGGTGCTAAAAACTGTCAAACCCTTTATGTAATAAAAAATAAAACAAAATCAAAATTTACGTTTAAATATAATGGTTTTTCTGTGGCTAATCTTATTTTATTTAAATTTAAAGTCTGCCCACCGATCATGCATTCAATTTTAACTAATTTACTCACTCAAAAATTTTACAATTTTAATTTCTTTAACAAAATGATTTGTAATTAATTTTATTGCAAACTACCAGACGATCAGTAACTATAATTTATATGTATATGTAGGGCGGGTGGGTGGCGTCTATCCTATCCTCCAATCAATAAAACATCATCTAAAATTATTTGAAATATTTGTATGAATACATCAATTAAAAAATGCAATTATTTTATGTTTGTTTATATTTTACCAGTTTTAATTACAACCCTCGCTTATGTTTTACTGGTTGGAGGGTGGGATAGTGGCCACCCACCCACCCTACATATACATAATAACTATAAATACTAATTGTTGATGATTTTGGTGCTGAAAACTGTCAAACCCTTTATGTAATAAAAAATAAAACAAAATCAAAATTTAAGTTTAAATATAATAGTTTTTCTATGGCTAATCTTATTTTATTTAAATTTAAAGTATGCCTACCCATCATGCATTCAATTTTAACTAATTTACTCACTAAAGAATTTTACAATTTTAATTTGTTATTCAAAATGATTTGTAATTAATTTTATTGCAAACCACGAGACTATCAGTAACTATAATTTATATGTATATGTAGGGTGGGTGGGTGGCCTCTATCCCACCCTTCAATCAGTAAAACATCATCAAAAATTATTTGAAATATTTGTATGAATAAATATTTAAAAATTACAATTATTTTGTGTTTATCTATATTTTACAACTTTTAATTAAAACCCTCGCTTATGTTTTACTGTTTGGAGGGTGGTATAGAGGCCACCCACCCACCCTACATTTACATGATAACTATAATTACTAATCGTTGATGATTTTGCTGCTAAAAACCATCAAACACTTTATGCAATAAAAAATTTAAAAAAATCAAAATTTAAGTTTAAATATAATTGTTTTTCTGTAGCTGATCTTATTTTATTTAAATTTAAAATCTGCCCACCCATCATACATTCAATTTTAACTAATTTACTCATTCAAAAATTTAATCATTTAAATTCCTTTTTTATTCAAAAAGTATTATAATTAATTTTACTCCAAACCGCGAGGCGATCAGTAATTAAAATGTATATGTATATGTAGGGTGGGTGGGTGGCCTCTATCCCACCCTCCAAACAGTAAAACATAAGCGAGGGTTTTAATTAAAAGTTGTAAAATATAAACAAACACAAAATAATTGCATTTTTTAATTGATGTATTAATACAAATATTTCAAATAATTTTTGATGATGTTTTACTAATTGGAGGGTGGGATAGACGCCACCCACCCACCCTACATATACATATACACTTTAATTCATTATCGTCTTGTGGTTTCTAACAAAATTAATTACAAAACTTTTTGATTAAAAAAGAAATTTAAAAGGTAAATATTTTGAGTGAGTATATTAGTAATAATTTGATACATTGTGGGTGGGCAGAGTTTAAATCTAAACTAGATAAGATTACCTATAGGAAGTTATTTAGATTTAAACTCAAATTTTGATGTTGTTTCATTTCCTATTTTATACAGGATTTGATTGTTTTTAGCAGGAAAATCACGAAGGATTAGCAATTAGTGTTACCATGATAGGTAGGGTGGGTGGCTAGCCTCTATCCTACCCTCCAAAGGGTAAAACATAAACGAGGGTTTTAATTAAAAGTTGTAAAATATAAATAAGCACAAAATAATTGTAATTCTTAGAGATTTATTCATACAAATATTTCAAATAATTGTTGATGATGTTTTACTGATTGGAGGGTGGGATAGAGGCCACCCACCCACCCTACATATGCATATAAATTTGAATTAGTGATCGCCTCGCGGTTTGCAGTAAAATTAATTACAAAACTTTTTGTATAAAAATGAAATTCAAAAGGTAAAATTTTTGAGTAAGGAAATTAATAAAATTTTTATGCACGACGAATTAGATAAGATTAGCTATGGAAGATTATATATATTTAATCTTAAAATTGGATTAAGCTTTAGTTTTTATTACATACAAGGTTTTATTAATAATCATTAAAAATGGCGGACGAAGTGAACGTCGACTGTGAAACAGGCACGAACAAATGAAAAATCATATATTTTAAATGTAAAATGGATGTTGTTTTTGTAGTAAGTTGTACGAGCTGTAATTCAAACTTCCATCCAGCGTGTTTTGACATTCATATGAAGAAATGTGAGCGTCGAAATGCTCAAACTCAGTTTGCAATTAAGAAACGTGAAAAAAGTGTTATAATTTTTAAAGTAAGATTCTAGAAAACAATTGGTGTTATTAGATATATAAAAAATAATTAATAGAAAAAAATATATGACCAGGTGATTTAGAAAAGAAAAAGCAAAACTTTAAAACAAATCACTCGAGAAAATAATTAAAATTGTTAGAAATAAAAGAACAATTAAAAGTTGATAAAATCAATTGAACATATTTCTACAAAGAAAAAGTTGGCAGTGCCTAAAAACAATTGATAATCAATTAAAGCTTAACGGACGAAAAGAATGATAATTTGAAATTGCGATTAAAAAATGTCATAAATTCAATTTGCTAGAAATATTAACAATTGACAACCAATAATAGCATTTGAATATTAACGATAAAATCAAAAGTTATTTTATCTTCAATTGTGCGTCTCTGTAATCCTGCCAGAGTTGTGTTATCTTATTTTCATAATGCTCTTTGCTAGAATTAAACCTTCATATTTGAAAAATCTTTATTAGAAATAAAAAACACAGAATATTTATTATTTTTTCTTCGACTAGGAGACTCATTACGACTCATTATCAAGGAGTAAATTACTCCTTGATAATGACATTTTGTCGAAACTAGTCGGAGAATAAATAATAAATATTCTGTGAAACAAACCAAGTGTTTTTAATTTCTAATCAAGATTTTTCAAATATATTTCACCACGGGTTAAGTGAGCAATTAATTAAAAACTTCATCTTTGATTTATATTTCATAAGTGCCAGTTCCGCCTTTTTATACTTTTCCGCCTCACTTTGATATTTTTTTCTTTTCAGAGTCTACCTGTTTCTCTAATTGCGTTACTTTTTCCTTTAATTTTTCCATTTCTTTTGCCTTAAATCAAATTTGTTAATAAAATTTAAATTGATAATAAAGAAACGACAGCAAATGTAACAAAAGGAAACAATTGAAAAATACACTGAAATAATATTATTTGTGGTTAAAACATAGTGAATTTTTCAATTCAGTGTAAGTATGGATTACCACGTAGTAACGGTCGCAACCATTCTCTTTATTTAATTGAAAAATAATTGAAAATGTTGAAAACACTACAAGATTTGAATTCTACAGAATTATTCTTTAATCACAAAAAAATATCTGCGGTTAAAACAAATTGTTGGAAATTTGCAAAGAAAAAACAATCGACAGATGATCAAAGCAGGTGGACATTGATAAAATAATTACGAACGGAAACAATTGAAAGTTATAAAAAAAACCGCTGAAAGCATTAAAACAATTGAATGTCATTTCTGATGTCAATTAAAATTGTTGAAAAGAAAACGATCGACAATTGACGAAAGAGAACAAAAGTCAAATTAAAAATAAAGTTAAAATCATTGATGAAATGTTAAAAATTTAAATTTATCATCAAAAAAAAAAATAGAATTCCAAAGCAATAATAAAAATTACGAAATTGCAACAAAATTTCAATCGATAAAATTGGTTAAATATTATCAAAAAACTTTATGAACGAAAATAATTCAAAATAGCTTAAATAAAAATAAAAATAATAATTTTTCGGATAAACAAAAACATTTGAATACACAAAAATAATGGAATGTTGAGAAATTCTTGGAAATTTATAAAATTCTTTCGTACAAAACTTTATGTAGGTTTTTTGTAATTTGTTTCTTGTATGTATTTTTTTAGAAAGAATAACAAAGATATAATAAATAAATAAATAAATAAATGGACAAACTGACTGACACAAATTAGAAAAATGAGTTATAAGAAAACAGGTTACAGCATTAAAACACAGAAAGAAAACAGTTATTTACAAAAACCATCTATATTGAAATAAGTGCTAAACAATCGAATGTCTACATAAAACAATTGAACACTTAAATATTTATTGGTTTGGGCGTTTACTTCGTGATTATTATTATTAATTCTATTCAAAAAATAGTTAAAAGCATAAAAATAGTAAATAGGAGTTAACCGAAATTTATTTAGTTTATTTCCATTGAGAAATAAAACAAAAAAAGTAAGAAAATGAGTTTACTTTTGTTTTAAAATAATTGAAAATTAACATAAAAGCAATTGACGATCAATTAAATCTTGTTGAATGAAAACAATTGAAAAAATTGATAAAAATACTTAAAATTTCCAAAAAAAATATATTGGACACAGTTGGAAGTTCCTAAAAACAATTGACGATCAATTAAAGTGTGCCGAATGAAAACAATTGACGATTATTCAAAATAGTTAAAATTAGAAAAAAAGTATATTAGACACTTGTTAAAAAAACAGTTGACAGTCCCTGAAAACAATTGACATTCAATTAAAGCTCGACGAATAAATAAAATAGTTAAAATGTCTAAAAATATATTAAAGACTTGAAACAAAAAACAATTGACAGTCCTGAAAAACAATTGACAGATAATTAACTCCTGATGAATGAAAACTATTGGAAATTGATAAAAATGGTTAAAATTACTAAAAAAATATATATTAGAAACTTGTAAACACCAATTGGCAATTCCTACAAACAATTGATGATCAATTAACGAACGAAAACCGTTGACAATTATTAAAAATAGTTAAAATGTAAGAAAAGTCCTTGAAAACAATTGACAATCATTTAAAGCTCGACGAATAAATAAAATAGTTAAAATGTCTAAAAATATATTAAGGACATTAAACACAAAACAATTGATAGTTCTTAAAAATAATTGACATATAATTAATTCCTGGCGAATGAAAAACTATTGGAAATTGGAATGAAAAATATATTAGAAACTTGTAAAATTTGGCAATCTCTAAAAACAATTGACGATCAATTAAATCTTGACGAACGCAAACAGTTGAACATTTTTTTAAATTAGTTAAATTTACTAAAGATTAGTAACTTGCAAAAAACATTTGGCAATCCCTAAAAACAATTGACCATCAATTAAATTCTGACGAATGAAAACTATTGATAAAAATAGTTAAAATTACTAAAAATATATTAGGAACTTGTAAAAGAAACAATTGACGATCAATTAAGGCCCGACGAACGGAATCGATTGAAAATTATTAAAGATAGTTAAAATCACAAAAAAAAGTCACAAAATAAAATTGTTTGTAATTAATTTTACTTCAAACCGCGAAACGATCAGTATTTGAAATTTATATGTAGGGTGGGTGGGTGGCCTCTATCCTACCCTCCAATCAGTAAAACATCGTCAAAATTAGTGAAAAATTTGTATGAATAAATCTCTAAAAATTGCAATTATTTTGTATTTATTTATATTTTACATCTTTTAATTAAAACCCTCACTTATGTTTTACTCATTGGAGGGTGGGATAGAAGACATTTTCACGTATCATATATATAATTTTTATTAATTTACACACTCAAAAATTTTACTTTGTCAATTTCCTTCTTCTATAATATTTTTATTTAGTTTTCAAAAAAAAAAAAAATAACAATTCTTGCTTAGTTTTTAGCAATGTCTTTTATAAATTGTGATACTTTTTTAGAAAAAATTACTTCTATTTTTCTAGAAATATCTGCCATTTCTTAAGATATATTTTGCACCAACTTTTATTTCAAATTTCAAGTATTTTAACACATTTTGCTTTATATTATCCAAATCTCAGGAATGTATTTCGCAAATTACAAGATTTTCTTTCCAGAAATTCTCAAATACTTTAGAATTTACTCCAAATTTAGTTAGGATTTCTAGAATTTTCCAGAAATGTATCTTTCTGATTTTTAGGATTTTTAGGACTTTCTTCTATTTTTTATTTATCACCATTTCTTCATTTTTTCTAGTTTCAGGATTTTTTTCAGTAATTTGTAAAAAACTTTATACATTTTGTGCTTTATTACATCAAAATTTTTCAACAATGCAAAATTTTGCAACCATTTATCTTTAATTTAATGAGAATTCATCACAAATTGGTTACATTTTTTTGTAGATTTTTAGAACTGTTTTTAAGTGTTCTAAAACTTTTCTGTTATTTCTCAAGAATTTTATATATTTCATGCTTTATGTCATCTGCATTTTTCAAGAATGCATTTTTCGGTAATTTTAGAATTTTGCGTATTAATATTTCTCTTAAGAATTCTCTACTTTTTTTATTTTTCTATGTTATTAATATTTTAAATAATTTTTGCTATTATGTTATTTGAGGTTTTGAAATATTTCTTTTCTTAATTTTACTTTTATTTTTAGAATTTTTGTTAAACTTTCCAAGAATTCAACAATCCTACACTAATTTTGCTTCTAAATCTCTAGAGCTTCTCAGCATCATTTTTTAATAATTTCTTACTCTTTTTTTATTAACTTATAAGAATTTTTCTTTTAAATTGCAAGAATTTTGTTAAATTGTTCTAATTTGTTTGATCAATTTTTCTATAATATAAGAAATAAAGAATTTCCTAATCGGTTTATAATTTTTAGCTTTACATTTGTGTAAATTTCTAAATCTTTCCAATTCGTAGAATATATACTTAAATTTTCTTTAGGATTTATAGAATTTTCGAAAAAAAATTCTTTCAATTATAACAGAAATTATCTTATCAAAATTTTTCGGGCTCCTTTTTTAATACTTTTTTATCAGAGATTTTTAATTTTTTCCTCTATGTTTTGGTATTTTTTCCTGCATCTACCGATTTTGTAAGAATTTTTCTTATATCGTAAGAACTGTTGTCTCATTTTTCTAGAATTCCAAAAACGTTGACACATCATTCTCGTCAGTGTTGCTTTTATTCTCTTCCAATTTGCAATTTTTACATCTTACTCTTCTAATCTTTTTCGTGTATAATTATTTTGATGGTTTTGATTTCAGTGGCTTCTTTTTATTTGTAGAATACGAGTATTTCTTTCAAATTTCTAGATTTCGTACATTTTTCTTTTTTGAAAAAAACCTAATTTTTCTAATGAATTCTACATAATTTTTAAGGAATATCTCTTCTAAATTGTAAGAGATTTTTCGTTTTCCTTTTGAATTCCCAAAATATTGTGGAATTTTTCTTTGAATTTTTTTTAGTGGTTCAACAACATTCCATGATTGTTTTCAGGATTTCTAGAATTTGTAAGCAATTTTTCTTTCCTTGTTAGATAATTTATCACCATTTTCTGAAGTATCTTATGGGAATTTTGTAAAAATTTATTTCCAAAATACAATAAATTTCTAAAAATGTATATTATTAATACTTAAATTAAAGTTTCCAAAATGTTTTTTAGATATACCTCCTCTAAATTATAATGTTTTCTTTTCAGTAATAATACTTTTCAAATAACTTTTCTTCTGGACTTTTCAAATTTTGTAATTAAAGGTTTGAGCGACTGAGGTTTTCACTATTTACATCTTGTAAAAGCAAATAAACTAAATTCAGTTATTTCTTTAATAATTTCCTCACTTATCTATTGGCGAAACAGTATGAAATAATAATAAAATTATTTACCTATGAATTCTGTTATATTTAAGCAGTTAGACATTTTCATCTTCAGCGATATTTATAATCCTAATTGTTAAGGTTACTGTTGCAACGTTTTAAAGAAAATATCCGTAATAAAAACCAGTGTATCTGGCTAACCACACACAACCCATAATTATCGACCGTTACTTAGGTCTCGCCTCGAATCATTTATCACGAAAATTTGACATACCGGTTCGCACCTGGTCATTTACCGGCCGCATTAAAACCTCCTTAAAAGCTCTATTATACTTAACCATATAAGTACAGAGTTCGGAAAATAAAGTCGACGTAGCTCCTAGCCGTGCGCCGACCAATTCTCGCTCACTCACTCACTCACACTCAAGAATTGTGACCCACATCTCGCGGCTGATGTATGCACGTAAACTCGGAATACGGAAATTACTTATAAGGAGTGAAATTATCCGCACAAATTGCCAGTGTGCCATAAACCCTCGAAAAGAAATTCGATTATTTATTAAGCTGAAAATTAAAATAGCGATTTATTAATCTGCAAAATTGCTTATTTATAATTTCAGCAATAAAGATTATTATTATTCATTTCATACAAGTAAATAAATACAGTATTGATCCGTTCGAAATTAATTTTTTTTTGCTTCGACCTTTCCGTCCCTTATTCCTATAAGGTCAGCCGGATCCTGTCACGGATCGTCGGTAAACTTCACAGGAAAAAAACCCAAGACGTAAAGCAAAAACATTTCATTGTCTTTACGTGGCGCTATTTGTTAGTTTCTTTCGTCTGTTTACACCGCTTCCTCCTTCCGCCTTCCGTCCTGAAGAGGAGGATGCTCATCTCGTCTCACGACTTGTTTACGTTTCAATCGCGCGTCTTTTGAAATGCCACGTAAACAATTCACACTTCAAATGCTCCGCGTATCCGCCTTAAAATGGATTATATTGTTTTCGTGCACTGGTTAGACGCTAAGTGCATTAATTCATTGCTCACATAAAGATTTCCTTGTTATTTTTTATATTATATATTTTTAAGGTAAGGTAAATCTTCATAGCGTTAGTAAAAGTTAATCAAAATGTTCCATTCTGCATGAACCTATAAATAAGAAAATCTAGTGTCTTTTGTTTTTCAATTTTTATTGATGTATATCGAATAAAACGTCGGATTTTCAAAATTCTCAGAGATTGTTATTTTGCTCTTCAAAATGCGACATTGAGTTTCTTTTGGTTTTCACTTTTATTTACGTAATTAATGAACCAAATGTTAAATTTTAAAGATTTTTATTAAGCACTCCAAAATCTCTTTAAATATCTACAAATTGGACAATCGAGTTTCTTTTGTTTTTAGCTATAATCCACCTATATCATTTTTTTAGGTTCACTTCCACCAATGTAATGTTCTATTTTTCATTTTATATACATTTATGTGAATAAAGTGAATAATAGATATGGCTATTAAACGAAACGTCGGATTTTATAAATTCTTGAAGACTAAATATGGAATGTATAACCCCATTAGCCGTATAATGCGCACTGCAAATGCCATTAACGAAAACAAGAATTTTATGATTTTTTCCACATCATTTTCTCTTTTTAAAAAACAACTACGACATATTGATTTAACCAACATCGTTGAATTATTTTAATCTTAATTTATTATTATTTTTTAATCGGCCTAGTATAATGCAGTTTTAAATGTTTTTGTTAATGTGTTAATTTATTTCATATAGTTTTATCATTTTACTTATTTCTTGTTTTTTTATTATCTTTTATTCTTCTGTGATATGTTGCTTTTGCACTCATTTCATCTGTGATAGATCATTTGTGATAGAGCGTGTTACATACTTTTTATTTATACTATTAATTTTAACTATTTTATTTATATTATTTTATTTATTTATTTTAGCTATTTTATTTATACTATCAATTTTAACTATTTTATTTATTTTAGGCATTTTATTTATACTATTAATTTTAACTATTTTATTTATATTATTTTATTTATTTATTTTAGCTATTTTATTTATACTATCAATTTTAACTATTTTATTTATTTTAGGCATTTTATTTATACTATTAATTTTAACTATTTTATTTATTTTAGTCATTTTATTTATACTATTAATTTTAACTATTTTATTTATATTATTTAATTTATTTATTTTAACCATTTTTTTATAAAAGAATCGTTTTATAATTTTATTCTTATGTTAACTGTTTTATTTATACATTGTTTGTTATTTATTACATTTTTATTTATTAGTTTATAAGTTTTATAATATTTTTGTAAGAGTAACACTATGAGATAACGAATATTTCCCTTCTTGTTAAACCATTTGGAACTAGACACCTAGACTAAACTAACTTTATGCTGTTTTTTTGTTATTTCTTGTAATATTATGCAAATATTATTGTTGTAAAAGGAGATTCCGTTAAATAAATTATTATTATTATTATTATTATTATTAATTATTCAGCATTCTAAAATCTATTCAATTATCTAAAAATTGGAAAATCGAATTTCATTTGTTTTTCTGTTTTATTGATATAAATACCGAACCAATCGTCGGATATTAAAAATTACTGCAGAATTCTATTAGGCATTCCAAAATTTATTCAAGTATCTAAATTAGGATATCGAATGTCTTTTGTTTTGGAAGATACTTGAAGTTTCTTATTCTTATTATTATCAAAAAAATCCGTTAGATTTTAATTTTTCTTCAAGATGTCAGAAATGAAAAATTCTTAGAGATTTATATTATATAAAATGTATTTAAATATATAAAATTGTAAAATTATTGCAGAATTTTATTCTGCATTTCAAAATCTAATAAAATAGAAGATTGGATTTCTTTTGTTTTTTTTTTGGTAAAAGCTACTGCAGAATTTTATACAAGAGTCCAAAATGGATTCAATAATTTTGAAATATCGAAATGGATTTCTTTGTTTTTTTTTAGATCCCTGGCTACGTCGATAAAATCAAAAAACAAAAGAAATTCGACTTCTTATTTTGTTAGTTATTTGCATAGATATTATAAAGCTCAATTAAAACTCCAAAAATTCTTGGTGTTTTAATTGAGCTTTATGATATCTATGCAAATATCTAACAAAATAAGAAATCGAGTTGCTTTTGTTTTATGATTTTATCGACGTAGCCCAGGAATCTAAAATCAAAAAAAAAAAAATCTTAGATATTCAGCATTTTTAAATCTCTTCAAATTTCTAAAAATTAGTAAAACGCAGTTCTTTTGTTTTCCGGTTTCATTGATGTAACTATTGAACCAAACGTTGGATTTTTAAAATCCTTAGAAATTTTAATTAAATAAGTAATTGTAGAGGCTTTTACTTCGTGATACATTTTATGATTCAAAATAAAATAAAACGAATAACTTTGTTTTTATCACTTTTTAATAACACTTGTTACTATAGTTTCGACAACTTCAGCTTGTCATTATCAAACAATTACTGTAATTTTAAATATTAATTGTTTGATAATGACAAGCTGAAGTTGTCGAAACTATAGTAACAAGTGTTATTAAAAAGTGATAAAAACAAAGTTATTCGTTTTATTTTATTTTGAATTTTAATTAAGCCTTCCAAAATCTTTTAAAATTTCTAAAAACTAATAAATCTAGTCTCTTTTAAAAGATAAATAAAATGTAAAAAAAAAACTTTTATTGAGCGTTCTAAAATCTATTCGAAAATCTAAAAATTAAACACTCATTTCATTTGTCGACGTAACTATCGAACTAAACGTCTTGTTTTAAATTATTTTAAACGTTTATATTTAAAAAAAAAATGATTTTTTTAAGCATTCTCAAATCTCTACAAATATCTAAAAATTGGGACATCGAATTTCTTTTTAATTTTTTTGGTTTTATTGGCATAACGAACGAACAGAACATCGGATTTTAAAAATTATTGCAGAATTTTATTCGAGAGTCTAAAATTCATTTAAATATCTAAAAATTTTGCGATTGATTTCTTTTGTTTTTCGGTTTTGTTTGATGTAGCAATCGAAACAAACTTTAATTTGTTTAAATTCTTAATGATTTTTATTGAACTTTCTAAAGTCTATTCAAACGATGGATTTTAATAATTCTTGAAGATTATTATTGAGGGTCCTAAAATCTAAAAAAAAAATATACGATCAAGTCTCTTTTGTTTTTCGATTTTATCGACCAATAATTGTATTAAATTTCCTATAGAAAAGAGTAAAAGTTTTGTTTTTCGGTAATATTAACATAACTATCACAATAAATGACATTTTTAAAAGTTTTTAGAGATTTAAATTCAGCTTTCCAAAATTTATTATAATGTTTACATAAAAATTAGTGAAAAGTGTTTCTTTTGTTTCTCCATTTTATTGATATAACTATATACAAATAAACCTTGGATTTTAAAAACACTTAGTAAATCAAGACTCTTTTGTTTCTTGCATTCATCGACGTAGCTATCAAACCAAAAGTTAAGTTTCAGAAATTCTTGAAATTTTTCTTGAGCGTTTTAATTTTAAAATCGATTCAGAAATATTCATTTGTATTTCGATTTTATCGATGTAACCATCGAAACAAACGTCGAATTCTAAAAATATCTGCTCAGTTTTATTTAGCATTCCAAATGCTACTCAAATATCTTAAAAATTAGGAAATCGCGATTGTTTTGTTTTTCGATTTTAGCGATTTTTAGTCGTAGCAAACGTTGAATTTCAAAAATTCATGGAGTTTTGTTATTCAGCGTACTATTATATTTAATTTAAAAAAAAATTGGACATTAAGATTCTTTTGTTTTCAAATTAGGAGAATTAAAACTTTTGATATGCTCCATTACTTAAGTAATCCTAATTTGAAAATTTGGTTCCATCAATAGAGTAGAAGAACAAGTAACGATTATTCTTTTGTTTTTCTGTTTAATTAACATAATTATGGAACAAGATGTTAGATTTTAAACATTCTTGAAGAATTTTATTCACCATTCTAAAATTAATCTAAAAATTAAGAAATCGAGTTTCTTTTGTTTTTGTTTTTTGCTTAGACAATAGACTTTAAAAATTCTTGGAGATTTGTATTCAGCATTTTAAAATCTATTCGAATATCTAAAATTTAGAAAATCTAGTTTCGACAATTTTAACTTGTCATTATAAAACTGGTTTGATAATGACAAATGACAAGTTAAAATTGTCGAAACTATAGTCACTAAATAAATTCAGTGTTATACAAACAAAGTTAAAAAGTTTTTTATTTGTGAAGAGTTTCATTTTTAAAAATTTTTTTTTTCGAACCAAATGTCAAATTTTAAGAATTGCTGCAGAATTTGATTATTATTATTTATTTGTTTTTCTATTTTATTGATGTAATTATCGAACTAAACATTGTTTTTTAAAAATTCTTAGAAATTTTGAATAAACTATATTTTTTTAATTTCTAAAAATAGTAAATCAAGTTTCTTTTGTTTTTTCGCTTTCAGGGACGAATCGCTCTAACCAAACGTTAAGTTTCAAAATTTTTTTTTTTAATTAAGCGTTTTAAAATCTATTCGAATATCTGAAAAATGAGGAATCGAGTTTCTTTTGTTTTTTTTTTAATTTTATCAACATAATCATCGAAGTAAACGTTGTAATTAAACAATTCATGGATTTTTTTATTCAGCGTCCTCTTCTATTTAATATCTAAAAATTTGGAGATCGAGAATTGTTTATTTGTTTTTAGGTATAATTTACATAAATATAGAAGAGAACGTTAGATTTTAAAAATTGTTCAAAATTTTTATTTAGTATTCTAAAATCTATTGGGATTTCTTTTGTTTTTCGGTTTTATTTGTGTAACTATCAAACCAAACCTCGGATTTTACAAATTATTGCAGAATTTTATTCAGAAGTCCAAAATATAAAAATTTCAAAATCGATTTCTTTTGTTTTTTTTGATTTTATTGACAAAACTTATGAAAAAAAACATTAACTTTCTAATTAAAATTTATTGAATTATCTAAGAATTAGAAAATCAAGTTTCTTTTGATTTTTTTAAATTTTATCGACTAATCTTTCGACTTAAAACATTTTAAGAGATTTAAATTCATCATTCCTAAATCTCTTATAGTTAGTAAAACGCGTTTCTTTTGTTTTTCTTTCATATCCATATAAAGAACTAATCATTAGATTTTAAATTTTTTAGGGATTTTAATTCATCATTCTAAAATTAATCTTTAAAAATTGTAAAATCGATTCCTTTTGTTTTTAAATTCAATTCAAATAACTCTCGAACCAAACGACGAATTTTAAAAATTACTACAGAATTTTATTCAGCATTCCAAAATTTATACAATTATATAAAAATGAGTCAATCAAAATTCTTTTCAACAAAAGTTGGATTTTAAATATTCTCAGAGATTTTTATTCAGCGTTGTAAATTCTATTCGACAATGTAAAAATTAGAAAATCGAGTTTCTTTTGTTTTTCGTTTTTATCGACGTGGCGATGGAACAAATATTTGTTTTTTTTTTTATTCAGTATTCTGAAATCTCATTAAATATTTAATAATTGAGACATGGAGTTTCTTTTGTTTTTCGGTTTTTTTTTGACACAACTAACGAACAAAAAATCAGAATTTTAAAATTACTACACAAATCAAGTTTCTTTTGTTTTTTTTTTTATTGTATCGACGTAGTTATCAAAGTAAACTTTGGAATTTAAAAATTCTTAAGAAATTTTAATTGAGCGTTTCTCAAAATCTGTTCTAATTTTTAAAAATTACTAAACCGCGTTTCTTTTGTTTTCCGGTTTTATTGGTGTAACTATCGTATCAAACGTCAGATTTTAATTCCTAAAAATTAAATTCAACATTTGATAATCTATTAAAATTTCTAAAAAAAAATAGGAAATAAAGTCTCTTGTAATTTTTGTTTCTCTTTTTTATGTAGTAATTTTAAGATTTTATATTGTAAATGACAGAACCACAACATATAGCAATAAATACTTTTGAATTTGAATTTGGTTTTGGGTTTTATTAATATGACTGTCAAAGCAAATGTTTGATTTTAAATTTTTTTGGAGATATAAATTGCAAAATCTATTTAAATATGTAAAAGCGATTAATTTGCGTCTCGATTTTGTTGACATAAGAGTCGAAGAAACCTTCCTATTTTAAAATTTTTTGAGAATCGTATTCAGGATTTTAATATCAATTTCTAATATGCAAAAATTGGGTATCCGAATTTCATTTGATTTTTAATTTGATTGACATTTTATTTAAAAATTCTTCAAGATTTAAATTCAGCATTCTAAAACCTATTCAAATTTCTAAAAAAAATTAGTAAAACGTATTTCTTTTGTTTTCCAATTTTATCGACATAGCTATCGAATTAAACGTTCAATTCAAAAAATTCTTGGAGACTTTAGAAATTATAAAATCGAATTTTTTTTGTTTCTTGGAGATTTTTAAAATTATCAAATCGAATTTCTTTTGTTTCTTGGAGATTTTAGAAATTATAAAATCGAATTTCTTTCGTTTTTCTATGTTATCGACGTATCCATCGAATGATAATGAAATGTTGAATTTAAAAATGCTTAAAAATTTTAATTCAGCATTATATTAAGATTTCTAAAAAATAGAAAAATCAAGTCTCTTTTGCTTCTTGGTTTTATTATATTTATATTTAAGGGTACTATGTAACATACTTATAATTTTCTCTGTAATAAGGCATTTATCGTCTGTTGAGAAATAATTAAATAAATATTAACATAACTATAGAATCAAACGTCAGATTTGAAAAAATCTTAATGATTTAAATTCAACATTCCAAAATCTATTCAAATTTTTTTTTAATGTGTAAAACGAATTTTTGTTTTTCCAATTTATTGATGTAACCATCGAACAAAACCTTGGATTTTAACAATTCTAAGAATTTTTAATTAAGGATTCCGAAATCTGTTAAAATATCTCAAAAATAGTAAACCGAATGTCTTTTGTTTTCCATTTTCCTAGACGTAGCCATTGAATTAACAGTGGGGTTTTTAAAATTCTTAAGAAATTCAAACAGGAAATAAAGTCTCATTTGTTTTCCTCTATTAACTATCGACCAAACTTCTTAGAATTTTAAATTAATTATTAGATTTTGGAATAGTTAATTTAAAATTAAAATATTTAATAATCAGTGAAACGAATTTATTTTGTTTGTCAATTTAATTGATTTAGAAATTGAACTAAATATCAGATTCTAAATAACGACGAGTTCAATTGTATTGAAACAATAGTCACAAATGTTTGCTAAAAATAAAATTTTAAAATTTATTTTTTCCTTAAAGATGCTCCTAAAAAAATATTTATATATTTCATGCATTTAAAAAAATATATGTACCGATAAGGGAAATAAATATCGTTTATACTATTCGCAAAACGTGCGCCCCCCGTTAAACGCCGAATAATCGTCCTGCGGAATTTACGGTCCCTCGCACCCCTTATCTTATCATGTATTCAAATGCTGGATAAACAACGGAGGGTGGCCCCGTGCGCGCGCCCCATTGCGAGAAGAGGCGAAGAGAAAAAAAAACTTGCGCTATTACATGTTAGCATCTTCTTTATGCCCTTACTACCCCGCTTATTTCATATCCCATTTAGCCCGCTCGAAAACCGTGAAATAAAAAAGAAACGAAAAAAAAAGGGAAAGAACGACGCAGTGCAGAGGTGGGGTGCGATTTAGGGACTGTAAAATGTTTAGAAAATTTTAAACGTGTTTAATTATAAAATTGATTATTAAACAATACAATTCCTAAATATGAATAATATTAATAAAATATTTGTTATACAATAATTGACAAAATTTGATTAGAAAAATTAGTAACATTTAAATTTGAATTTATTGCTATACTACTGCGTAAATATCCGTCCTTAATAAATACTTTTTATAGTATATCAGCCTATCCCCTAGAACAGGGATGGCGAACCTTTTTTGATGTCCGTGCCACAAAGTCATAAAAATTCTTTTTTAAATAGGTAACGTGCCACAATAAAATTTCATTCGAAATGTTAGCGTGGTGAAACTATACGTAAGTATAATTAAATAAACAAATAAAGCAATTCTTCTTTAAACAATGTTATATTAATCAATGTTTTACAAAAACCAATATGCTAGAAACAAAATTCACGTTAAAAACAATTGTTTTTAATGTGAGTTTTGTTGCTGTACGCAAGATGATAAAGATTTAATATCTGGTTCATATTTAGTTAATTTCAACATTACGCATCCATCATTCTTTTCCTATATTTATGTTTAATAAAATTTAATTCTGAAAATAGAGATTCATATGCCCATGTCGATAAAAATATTGATAAAATTGCCTTTGCTAATATTTTCAAACAATTAAAAGTGTCAGGAATTGAATTCCATGTAGTTAGAATTTCATACAATTTTTAAATCATTTCTTAAATGAACAAATTTTTGGTTCCATATGGTACTTGACTGAAATTCAACTAATTTCATTTCTAATTCATTAAAATTTAACCACTCAAGGACTTTTAAATTTAATTTTTCAAATGGTATTGTATCAGGATATAAAATAAATTTTAAAGTTTCTTCAAATTCTTTAAACTGCGTAAATCTTGCAGAGAATTCGTGAATCAGGGATTTTACCATTGAAAGCTCTTTCGTTGATGACTCTTTATTTGGCTTTTCGTGATATTCACTTTCAGATTTTTTTTTGTATTCGGAAAATATTTACATGAATTTGAAAGAATATCACGATTAAAAATCTTTAATTTGACTTTGAACGCTTTGATTAAGTCAAACATTATAATGACTGTTTTATTAACACCTTGTAGTTTTATATTTAATTCCGTTAAGTGAGAGCATAAATCAGTGAAAAAATATAACTTTGCTAGCCATTCTATATCCAAAAATTGATTGTATTGGCCAATAATGTTCTCATTATTTAGAAATAATCTTATTTCCTCCAAAAAATCTACAAATCTTTGCAAAATAAGCTATTGTACGACGAGTTTACTTCGTTTAACAATTCTTTTAATTTTCTTTTATTTAGTGCTCGTGCTGAAATAAAATTGACCAACTCAAAATATCGTCAAACATTTTTAAACCTGTTTTGGAACATAACGCTTGTTGGTGAATATTTCAATGAAAATCAAGAATTGTGTGTCCAATACGTTTTGTAAATAAATTTATAAATCCATTTTCCTGCCCAGTTAAGCTGCGGGCACCGTCAATTGTAACTGACACAATTTTAGAAGGACATATTTCTCTTTTTTTCCAATGCATCTATAACTGCATTACAAATGTCTAATCCTTTTATTGTTATTGTTAATGTTAATAAACTTATTAACTCTTCTTTAATATTGTTTTGAACAAAATAACGTACAAAAATTGCTAAGCGAGCAGAGTCTTTTAGGTCGGTAGACTCGTCAAGGCAAATAGATATAAAATCGCCAAACTTTATATTAATCTTTTGTTGAAAATTTACATTTTCCGCCATACCGAAAATTCTCTCTTTCACTGTATTCCTAGCTATCGGCATGTCTTGAATTCTTCAGATAATGTTTTCTTTGTTTTCGAAATCATTAAATAAGTATGGTGCACATTGCAGCCAAGCATCCTTTAAAAAATCGCCTTCATTAAAAGGTTTCGCATATTGAGCAATATTTTCTGAAACTTGATAGCTAGCAGAAGTGGTGTTTGATTGAGTTCCAATATATTTCATTAAAGTAGTAGTTTGAGCATTTTTATTCTTTAAGACACGTGATATATACTCCTTTTGCTCTTCTACACTTCGATCGAGAAGAAATTTATGGCTCTTTTCATACACACAAAACATTTGGTCCTTCGAACCGGATTTTTACAGGCATCAGAAAAAGGTTGTGTGGTTGATAGATTCTTTGAAGGTATGATAAACTTCAATTTTTTAAAACGCCTTAAGAAGAGACTACAAGAAACAGTTGATTATTATAAAGGTCAGACCACAGATGATGATTTTCAGTATTTACCAGCTAGTAAGCAATTATTCTTCATGTCTGCATTAAAAGTATTTACAGCATATGGTCTTTGGTTAGAAGAACCAAGATGTCAAGAATCATCTTTTTACTTACCTGGATTACCACCACAGTATGAACCACAACTTCTGAATTTGGTTCTACAATGTAGCAGTACTCCATGGTTGGAATATGTTGACTATAACATGATCAAGGAGCAGCAGGCTAAGTCTATAAAAACGTGGAGATCAGCTAATTATAGAGAAAAAAAGAATATTAATCAACACCTGTCAAATCCCGGTGGTGGAATTGAGAGTTCAGATCCTTGGGAGCGAATTGTTCGTAGGTTAGCTTCCTATGATGCACCAAAAATGGCACCCAATATAAAAGTAACCAAATCTGAACATTGGAGATAAAAACACAATGTTTGTCTCTCTGGAAGGATTCTTTAAAACTTTGCAGCAATTTGCTCATAATTATACCTTGAATGTGCACCAACACAAAGCAATTGACTGCAGTTATCAAGAATTAAATCCACAACTGTATCGGTCAGTCATTAATAAAGTAAAAAAAGTTGTACCATGTTCTGGTAGTTCAAAAGGTACAAATTGTACAGGAGCTGCAACAATTATCTTAGAAATTCAAGAAGGGAGAATTAATGAACATATCGATCATCAAATTCAAATGAACCAAAGAGATTATGAGGCATTTTTATCAAAGATATTACAAAATCCTCCACAATCATATGTTATGCTTCAGTAACATTACAACAGGTTATTATTATATTACAAAAACAAAAGCTGTTACAACCACAATCTGCTGAGTTGGGAGTAGAGTTATTTTATTACATTCTTTCTTTGATCAACGAAGAAACTTCAAATTATTTACCCACCAAACAATTATTTACTGATTGTCTGGAGAGGTTAGGTCAAACACACATTAATGTAATCGAATTTGAAACACCAAGACTTCTAAATAAAATTCTTGAAGATCCAGCACATGGGATGTACTTAGCTCCACACATTTCACCAGCAACAGCTGGTACTGCTAATTATATTTTAATGTATTCCATGATAACTGAAAGAATAGGCCAACAATATGATTTATTATTTTCACTTCTATCAAAATTTGATGTGAACAACTGGTTAATTTAAAAAAATCCAAAACTAAGCCAAAGATCTCAATTCATAGAATTGGTCATGAAGGCTTTAATATGTTTAGGACAGGAATCTCTACTGCTGCATGAAATATATCGAAAACATTTAATCTGCGTATTCCAGTTCCAATTTCATTCATATACTGAAGTCTAGTAGTGGAGCTGATTTAGATTGCATTTAAGGTCTCCTACCTTAAGAAAAACATGTAAGTAACGTTGCTTCATCATCTTCTTCTTCCCCATTTCTTTGCCTTGGAAATTGTAGGATGTTGGTATTTAGATCATGGCTACCTAAATATCAACATCCTACAATTTCTAAGGCAAAGACATTGTTTCCACAATTATTAAGACATGTTTTTTGGATATATTTCTCATAGAATAAATCTGTACATTTTTATCACCTATTTTTTAATAATGTTTGGCACAGATGTACAGACGTTTATTAATCAAAATCATTTATTAGTTTCAGACCGAAGCACACCAATCCCATAAATTACACCCGCAGAGAGTCACATCCGTCCTTATTCAAACACGAAACGTAATATGTATTAAAATCTTGTTCCGCAGGGCACAAAAGGGCCCGCAAACAAAACATCGCGTGCCCGAAAAAAGTTTTCCTCGGCGAAATTTCCTCATTACCTTCAAGCCATTCACCGACAAAAAAGTATTTATATATATATATATAAAGCTTTCGAAATAACAAATTTATTTAATCAGGGTTGCAAAAACTTGGTAAAGGTAAAGTAAGTGAAGGAAGTGGAGGAAGGGAGAAAGGCAGCGAGAAATAATTAAAAACTTCTTGTAAAGCCCAAACACTGAAGAATATTTAAAATATTTCCGAGTTTCTCGAATAGTTTCCACACTTATTATTAAAGTGCAGCCCATAATTTCCCTACCCTCCCTCGGTGGCGCTAAAAATTCAATTTCACAACAAGGTGGCCGTAGTAAAGTGTAATTAAAGCGCGGAATTTATTTAAGTCCCACTTACTCACCGCGGACACTTTTTCTATCATCGGCTTGAAAGTGCGTACGCGAATTCTTTAATTAGAAGTGTAATTAACGAAGGTAATCACACACACACACACACACACACACACACACACACACACACACACACACATACACACACATACACACCTCATATTCAAAACACTTGTACGTTTTGTGCGGGACAATTTCGAATTGGCACTGCGAGTAATTAAAATGTTAATTAAGAGATGTCCCACGTTTGGGATTTCTCGATTTTTTTTTTCCCTCAATGCCCGCCATTATGCGCCATTATTGAAGGCGGTGTAAAAGTTGTGAATGAAGGCCTTTCTACCTGTGGCGTGAATACGTCCTGAAAAGTGCGAGTGCTGAGTGATAAAAAAGGGACTCAATTTGCGGTCCAGATAGTGGCTTAAAGAAATGAATAAAAGTCGTAATGACGTGGGCAGTAATACGCAATTTTAAGTTGCATCGGACATTCAGAATATTATGTTAAAATTATAACGAGGCTTCGTATATAAATTTCCTTCAGGTTCTCAGTTTTAATTTACAAAGTAGATTTTAATGGCTGAATATTTTCAATGATAAAGCAAATATAAATTAATTATCATTATTAATACTGCACTATACATTTCAATATATAATTTGCAAATATAAATTCACTACGTAATTTTAAATTAGAATACTTATTATGTTTCATATTTTTGTACAATCTACCGTATTAAATATAAATTATTCATTTATTTGCCCCTATAAACACTAACCTATAATTTTTGCTCAATTATTTACTTAATTTAATTCAACATTTAGACAATAGATGTCACTTTGATGGTATAACTATCTTCACGATCACCTCAAGTAATAAAACTCTAAATAAAGTTCAGCATTTCATATTTATATGCTACTTTTTTCACTTATAAAACAAAATTTTTGTGATGACTGTTATTAATTTATTTATGTATAATAAAATGTAATTTTTGCAAATGGGGATTTACTGCGATTTTCAAAAATGAAGGGTGTCTAGATTTTATTTATTTATTCTTTATTTATTCTTTATTAACGGTAGGCCAATTATAAGGAGACATAAAGTCAAGTACATAGAATATAAATTACAAATTAAGCACGATAATTAATTTTATAATAAAAATACACATTAAAATCTAAATTCACAAGCACAAATCAGTCAGATATAAATTTCTAGTAATTTCTTAGTTCTTCAACATGTATTTATAACTCTAATATAAGTTTTCAATGACGCACTTCCTATCTTATGTATTATTTGTTAATTTAAGAAGGGAATTATTATTATTATGTATTTATTTTTCCATGACTTTTGTAAAACATTTATGTTAAAGCATCAATAAAATATTTGTATTTGTAAAAATTTATTTTCTATTTTTTGTAACCAGCAGGTTTTAAATTTCTTTTTCAATTTTTCTAGAACAAATCTTTTTTTTATTTTCTAAGCAGCTAAATTTATTTCAATTTTTTTATTTGCTTAAAAACTTTCCAGTAAGTAATTATATAAATTACGAGATCTCTTTGCAAACCTAATTTTCTGTCACTATTTTTCAACAAATTTCTATTCAAGTTTTTTCCCTAATCGATGTTTGGTTTTTAGGTTTCGTGAAGAATATTAAAGTGTGAAGAAATTATTATTATGTCAAGTAAGTTCTAGACTCGTTCTTAGGAATTTAAAAATATCTACAATTATTACTAGCTTAATTAATTCCAATTTTGCATTCACGTTTAAAAAAATAATAAACTTATTTACTAAATATTCTTCTGTGTTCTTAAACTTTTTTTAACATGTTTATTCCTGATTGACAGAAATATAATTAACTTAATTTAGATTTTTTTACAGATTTTCATTAAAATTCAGCAGAAATTTCTTTCTTACTTCTTAAAATTTTCTCACCGGATTTTCAAATTCTTCTGAACTTTTCCTTTAAATTTAAAAAAAAATCTATTAGCTTAATTTAATTTGTTATTTTTCAAAATATTTTCAGAAATTTTGCAGAAGATTTTCTTTGAACGTTGACGATGCAAAAAATCAAAATTACATTCGGGGTTTTAAAGCTTTGTAAAAAATTAATTTTTATAGGATTCAATTTAAAAAAAACTTCAAACTACATTCAAAATTAAGGTATTTTTACAAATTTCAAAAACAATTGACGTACGGCAACTGAAAACAAAACTACAACGCTTAAAACTTGATGATGCAAAAAGGCAATATTACATTCGGGGATTTAAAACTTTGTAAAAAATTAAATTTTAAAGGAATCAACTTAAAAATTTCAAATTGCATTTCAAATTAACGTATTTTTATAAATACAAAAAACAATTAACGTGCCATAACTAAAAACAAAACAACAACGCTTGAAACTGGATCTTGAAAAAAACCCAAATTACTTTCGGGGATGCAAAACTTTGTAAAAAATTAATTTATAAAGAAATCAACTTGAAAATTTCAAATTGCATTTAAATTAAATGTATTTTTATAAACACAAAAAACAATTGACGTGCGATAACTGAAAACAAAACAACAACGCTTGAAACTTGATGACGCAAGAAACCAAAATTACATTCTGAGGTTTGAAACTATGTGAAAAATTGATTTTTAAAGAAATCAACTTGAAAATTTCAAACTGCATTTAAAATTAAGGCATTTTTACAAATTTCAAAAACAACTGACGTACGGCAACTGAAAACAAAACTACAACGCTTGAAACTTGATGATGCAAAAAATCAAAATTACATTCGGGGATTTAAAACTTTGCAAAATAATAATTTCTAAAGAAATCAACTTATAAATTTTAAATTGCATTTAGACTTAACTCATTTTTATAAATATAAAAAACAATTGACGTGCGATAACTGGAAGCAAAACTACAACGTTTGAAACTTAAAGACGCAAGAAACCAAAATTGCATTCTGAGATTTGAAACTATGTAAAAAATTGATTTTTAAGGGAATTAACTTGAAAGCTTCAAACTGTATTCAAAATTAATGTATTTTTATAAATACAAAAAACAATTGTCGTGCGGTAACTGCAAACAAAATTACTATACTTGAAACTTAATGATGCAAAAAAGCAAAATTACATTCGGGGATTTAAACCTCTGTAAAAAATTAATTTTTATACAAATCAACTAGAAAATTTTAACGTACATTTGAAATTAATATATTTTTATAAATATAAAAAACAATTGACAGGCGATAACTAAAAACAAAACAACAACGCTTGAAACCTGATGGTGTAGGAAACCCAAATTACATTTGAGGATTTAAAACTTTGTAAAACATGCATTTTTAAAGAAATCCACTTGAAAATTTCAAAGTACATTCAAAATTAATGCATTTTAATAAATGTAAAAAACAATTGACGTGCGGTAATTGTAAACAAAACTACTACGCTTGAAATTTAATGATGCAAAAAGGCAAAATTACCTTCGGAAATTTAAACCTTTGTAAAATAATTATTTTTAAAAGAATTAACTTCAAAATTTCAAATTGCATTCAAAATTAACGCATTTTTATAAATGTAAAAAATAATTGGCGTACAGTAATTAGAAACAAAACTACAACGCTTGAAACTTGATGACACAAGAAACCAAAATTACATTCTGAGGTTTGAAACTATGTAAAAAATTGATTTTTAAAGGAATTAGCTTAAAAATTTCAAATTGCATTTAAAATTAACGTATTTTCATAAATACAAAAAACAAATGGCGAGCGGTAACTGTAAACAAAACTACTACGCTTGAAACTTGATGACGCAAAACAACAAAATTACATTAGGGGATTTAAACCTTTGTAAAAAAATAATTTTTATACAAATCAACTAAAAAATTTTAAGGTACATTTAGAATTAACGTATTTTTATAAATATAGAAAATAATTAACGTGCGACAACTAGAAACAAAACAACAACACTTAAAACTTGATGGTGCAAGAAACCCAAATTACATTCGGGGATTTAAAACTTTGTAAAAAAATAATTTTTAAAGGAATCAACTTAAAAATTTCAAATTGCATTTAAAATTAACGTATATTTATAAATACAAAAAACAATTAACGTGCGATAACTGGAAGCCAAACTATTACGCTTGAAACTTGATGATGCAAAAAAGCAAAATTACATTGGGGCATTTAAAATTTTGTAAAAAATTATTTTTTAAAGGAACAAACTTGAAAACTTCAAACTACATTTATAATTAACGTATTTTTATAGATGTAAAAAACAATTGGCGTACGGTAATTAGAAACAAAACAACAACGCTTGAAACTTGATGACGCAAGAAACCAAAATTACATTCTTAGATTTGAAACTATGTAAAAAATTAATTTATAAAGAAATAAACTTAAAAATTTCAAATTGCATTTAAAATTAACGTATTTTTATAAATATAAAAAACAATTGACGCACGATAACTGGAAGCAAAACTACAACGCTTAAAACTTGATGACGCAATAAAGCAAAATTACTTTCTGAAGTTTGAAACTATGTAAAAAATTGATTTTTAAAGGAATCAACTTGAAAATTTGAAGCTACATTTTCAAATATTATGTATTTTTCATAAATATGCAAAGTAATTGACGTGAGGTTACAAGAAACAAAACTACAAGGCTTGAAACTTGATGATGCTAAAAATCAAAATTATATTTAGGGATTTAAAACTTTGCAAAATAATAATTTTTAAAGAAATCAACTTAAAAATTTCAAATTACATTTAAAATTTAAGTATTTTTATAAATACAGAAAACAATTGATGTTCGACAACTAGGAACAAAACAACAACGCTTAAAACTTGATGATGCAAGAAACCAAAAATTACATTCTGGGATTTGAAACTACGCAAAAAATAAGTTTTTAAAGGAATCAACTTGAAAATTTCAAACTACATTTAGATTGTATGTATTTTTTTATAAACATGCAAAGTAATTGGCGTGAGGTTTCAGGAAACAAAACTACAACGCTCGAAACTTGATGATGCAAAAAAACAAAATTACATTTGGGGTTTTAAAACTTTGCAAAATAATATTTTTTTAAGGAATCAACTTGAAAATTTTATAGTACCTTCAAAATTAATGTGTTTTTATAAATACAGAAAACAATTGACGCGCGATAACTGAAAACAAAACAACAACGCTTGAAACTGTATGGTGCAAGAAACTCAAATTCCCCGATTGTAATAAATAAATAAATTAAAACTTTGCAAAATATTAATTCTTAAAGAAATCAACTTGAAAATTTCAAAATACATTTAAATTTAACGTGTTTTCATAAACACAAAAAATTAATTGACGTGTGGTAACTAGAAACAAAACTACAACGTTTGAAACTTGATGATGCAAGAAACCAAAATTACATTCTGAGATTTGAAACGATGTAAAAAAATATTTTTTAACCAAATCAGCTAGAAAATTTCTTAACTACATTAAGATTTAATGTATTTTTCATAAATATGCAAAGTAATTGGTGTGAGGTTACAGGAAATAAAACTACAACGCTCGAAACTTGATGATGCAAGAAAACTACATTGTGGCATTTAAAACTTTGTAAAATAATTATTTTAAAAAAAATCAACTTCAAAATTTCAAATTAAATTCAAAATTAACGCATCTTTATAAATGTGAAAAACATTTAGCGTGTGATAATTTTGAAACAAAACTACAACGCTTGAAACTTGATGACGCAAGAGAATTCTCTTACCTTTAAAAATTTTAGAATTGCAAATCCGCAGTTTCACAGTTTCAAATCGGGTTTACAAATTATTCTCCATTTACAAGATTTTTTAATTTAAATCGTTTCTAGGTAATTGTGGAGGCCTCTACAATAGTAGAAAATGACAGAAAATCTGTCGAAACTATTATTATTGTTTCCTTCGGATTTCTAATATTTTGTAGTATTTTGTTTCCAAAATTTTCGTAGGGAGTTTTTCAGATTTTTTTCCATTTTATAAGTAACATCCAAAAGTGTTTTATTTTTTATCCAGATTGCTTTTAGAAAATGCTAGCAACTTCTTTTCTAGATTCTCAGAATGTTTTTTCTCTATATGTTTTAAGATAATTATTAATTAAATTATTATTATTATTATTATTATTATAGAAATGTTGGTTTTTGATCATTTTCAAAAAGAAATATCTTGACGCAATTGGAAAGAAAATGGCGGCACTCGAAACTTAACTTTGAGAAAATTGAATTTGCAACTTTCTATTTGAAATATTCTAAAAAAATCCGTAAACGTGTAAATATTTTGAAAGTTTGATAAATCGTTTTTAGAAATGTTGGTTTTTGATTATTTAAATAAAAATAATATCATGACGCAATTGAAAATAAAATGGCGGCACTGAAATTGAAATTGAATTTGCAATTTTCTATTTGAAAAATAGATTCAGAAAGCATGTATGATAAACACAAATATAACATTTATAACATTTACCTTTACTACAAACCTAATTAAATACACACGTCTAGAAAGTAATATTTTAATATATTTAATTGTGAAGGTATTTAGTTTGTGTAGTGGTACATCTTCAATTTAATAAATATACTTTATTACTAATTATTTAACTCGTGTCTCCCTTTTCATTGTAAATATTTTTGATCAATAAAAATATTGAAGTAAAGATAAATTAATTACATTTCATCAGATACGATTATTCCACTGTCGGGTGCACTTTAAAGTAGTTGATGAATCATTTTATTACATATATATATATATATATATATATATATATATATATATCGGATCCTTTTTCATCGTCTTTCGCCCGAGTTGATTGATAGTTTTCTCTGCGGAGGAACATTCGTCGGGGATTTTAATAAATATAAATATATTTCGCGGGGCCCGTGTTTCGCCTGACGTGAGAAGGAGTTATTAATGAGGGACGCCCGGAGAAATATCTTCGGTTCTAGTTCCATGTCTTAAACCATAATATCGCCGGGTGATTGATGTTGCTCGGCGATGAGTGATAGATCAATGCGGTGGCGATGTTTTGAATAATTTAAAGTGGGACAAGAAAAGAAAGTAAGCGATGAAGTCATCAGATAGATCACTAAATTAAAAAAAAGTCATTATTAATTGATTATTGTTATTAGTGAAAATAGATTGATTTGGTAGTTGCTATGAGGTTTTAAAAATGAGGGAAATTACATGTACATAAATAAAACATAATGGTAAATAATGTTATTCTAGATTTGTTTTCCAGGCCGATGGAAAAGATTCTAATCTAATGAAAGATTATAAATCATAGTGAATGGAAAGCAGATACATTAAGGTCTTTACTTGCTGTCATTTTTTTTCTCTCCCTTAAATAAATATCGGCATGACGAGTATTCTTCCTATCGTCTTAATCCCATATGATTGTTATACAATTCTCAAAAATCTTCTTGATATTCTTTTTATTTATAAAATATCATAAATTGGCGCCCAACGTGAGGCATGAAGAAGGAAACAAAAAAACGCATCTACGAGCTTCGTATTCGTTCTTCAGATCCCATATCTGGGGCCAATTTAAGATGCTCGATGAAGGAAAAGAATATCACTATGCAAACTATATTATTCACAATCACATAGAGTCAACAGCTCTTTGTGATGTTTTTTTTCGACTTTTGCGTCGCGGAAAATATCATTTTTTATTCAAGGAGGTTTTTATTCCGAACGTTTCATTGGTGGAAGCGCAGAGTACATACTGGTGGAGGTGCCGGGTTACATCTCAATCTTTTGCTCTTTCATTTATATCACTTCACAAATTTCTTAATTGTCGTGTAAATCATTTTCTGATACAAATTTCTCTCCTACAAAGAATATCAATAATTTAACAATTATAGACAATATTTTATAAAAAAATATAAGTATGAATTGGTCATTATAAATTTTAAATTCAGAAACAGGGTAAGAACTAATTTAATAAATAATGCACGCAAATCTTTTACAAAGTGTTTATTACTAATTGTGTGATGTGGCTATTTCTTCTGATGACAATTAGGTGTTAAATAAGTGTGTCTTCTGAAAATTTAGAAAACAAATGCTATCGACGTAAAATGTTTAGATTTACTTAAAAATCATTATACAATGTCAATTAAAACAAAAATAAACATTTCCTCTATAAATTATAAAATAAGGGAACGCAGAGAAAAAGTTGATTAAAAAAAATTATAAATAATTTAGACATCTGAAAAATTGTAAAAACAATTGCTATCGAGGTCATTTTTTTCGAAAATTGCTAAAAATATATTACACAATGTTAATTCCTCAAAAAATTAAACAATTCCTTCATAGATTAAAACAAATAATCAAATGCAAAGAGAAAGTCGTTTTAGAAAAATTTGTAATTATTTTAGACGATAAAAAATATAAAAACAAATGCTATCGACGTAAAATTTTTAAACTTACTTAAAACTCATCACCCAATGTCAATTCATTAAAAAAAATTAACAATTCCTCTATAAGTTATAAAATAATTGAACGCAGAGAAAAAAATGGTGATGTGGCCAGCATAGTACTTTCCCTATATTTTACTCGAAAACTAAGAACTTTACGCAAAAAAACTATTCTTAATAATTTGTTCAGTTTTAAATTCTCTATAATTATTTCTTATATAAATTTCATGTAACTCCAATAGTTTATTAGCAATTGGCAAAAAATGTCAAAAATTTCAATTTTTATTTTTTTTTTCTCGAAAGTTAAGAATTTTATGAAAAATATATTTTAACAAAATTTGTTCAGTTTCTCATTCCCTATAACTTTTGTTTGAAAAGTTTTGTAATATTTTTCATATTAAAAAAATATCGGAAAAAAACAAAAAACGCCTCGAGTAAACATCCACTTCCGGTTTATGAATCTTTACCAAAAGCTTTTCAGTTCCAGTTTTTAACGATAAAACCTTAAGTTTAAAGTTTTATCTCAATCGGATCATTCGTTTTTGAGATACAGCGCCCACCGACAGACAGACAGACAGACACACACACAGACACAAAAATTTTTTTTCCAGAAATTAGTGCAATGGACTGAGGGGACCTCAAAACGGATATTTCCGCAAAAAAAAATTTTCAAAAAAAAATCACGATCACAATACTTCCCCTATATTTCATATAGGGAAAGTAAAAATGATTTATAATAATTTATAAATATTTTAGAACTACAAATGCTATCGACGTAAATTTTTTAGACTTACTTAAAAATCATTACACAATGCTAATTCATTAAAAAAAATAAACATTTCATCTATTAATTATAAAATAATCAAAGCAGACAAAATTGATTTATAAAAATTTATAAATATTATAAACGTCTAAGAAAAATGTAAAAACAATTGCTATCGAGATATTTTTTTGAGAATTACTCAAAATACATTAGATTATAATAATTCATCAAAAAATTTAACTATTCCTCCATAGATTATAAAATAATCTAATGGAAAGAGAAAGTCGTTTTAGAAATTTTGTAATGTTTTTAAAACAACTAAAAAAATATAAAAACACTTACTATCGAGGTATCTTTTTTATAATTACTCAAAAATCATTATGCAATGTTAATTCGTCAAAAAATTAAACATTCCATCTACAGATTTTAAAATAATTGATTTAAAGTTTAACAGTCGTGTTAAAAAAAAATGTAATTATTTTCGACGAGTGTGAAAATGTAAAAAAAAATGCTACCGTGTTATTTTTGTTTCAGAATTACTAAGAATATATTAGGGAATGTGAATTCATGAAAAAAATTAATAATCCATTCATACAATATGAAAAAAATCGTACTTAAACTGAATTTTTTTATAAAGAAATGTAATTATTTTAGTCGATTGCAAGAAATGTAAAAACAAATGATATCGACGTTAAATTTTTAAACTTACTTAAAAATCATTACACAATGTTAATTCATTAAAAAAAATTAAACATTTCCTTTATAAATTAAAAAATAATCGAACGCAGAGAAAAAGTTGATTTATAATAATTTATAAATATTTTAGACGTCTAAGAAAAATGTAAAAACAATTGCTATCGAGATATTTTTTTCTTGAATTATTCAAAATACATTAGACTATAATAATTCATAAAAAAATTTAACCATTCCGCCATAGATTATAAAATAATCTAATGGAAAGAGAAAGTCATTTTAGAAAATTTTGTAATGTTTTTAAAACAACTAAAAAAAATATAAAAATACTTACTATCGAGGTATTTTTTTAAATAATTACTCAAAAATCATTATGCAATGTTAATTCGTTAAAAAATTAAACATTCCATCTATAGATTTCAAAATAATTGATTTAAAGGTTAACAGTCGTGTTAAAAAAGAATTGTAATTATTTTCGACGAGTGTGAAAATGAAAAAAAAATACCGTGTTATTTTTGTTTCAGAATTACTCAGAATATATTAGGGAATGTGAATTCATGAAAAAAATTAATAATCCATTTATACAATATAAAGAAATTGTACTCAAACTGAATTTTTTCTTATAAAGAAATTTAATTATTTTTGTTGGTTGTAAGAAATGTAAAATCAAACGATATCGACGTTAAATTTTTAAACTTACTTAAAAATCATTACACAATGTTAATTCATTAAAAAAATTAAACATTTCCTTTATAAATTAAAAAATAATCGAACGCAGAGAAAAAGTTGGTTTATAATAATTTATAAATATTTTAGACGTCTAAGAAAAATGTAAAAACAATTGCTATCGAGATATTTTTTTCTAGAATTATTCAAAATTCATTAGACTATAATAATTCATAAAAAAATTTAACCATTCCGCCATAGATTATAAAATAATCTAATGGAAAGAGAAAGTCATTTTAGAAAATTTTGTAATGTTTTTAAAACAACTGAAAAAAATATAAAAACATTTGCTATGCAGGTATTTTTTTCATAATTACTTTAAAATCATTATGCAATGTTAATTCGTCAAAAAATTAAACAATCCATCCATAGATTTTAGAATAATTAAAAGAAAAGAGAAAGTCGTTTAAAAAAAATGTAATTATTTTAGATGAGTGTAAAAATGTAAAAACAAATGCTACCGTATTATTTTTGTTTCAGAATTACTCAGAATATATTAGGGAATATGAATTCATGAATAAAAATAATAATCCGTTACTAGAATATAAAAAAATCGAACTCAAACTGAAAGTTGTTTTATAAAGAAATGTAATTAATTTAGTCGATTATAAGAAATTTAAAAACAAATGATATCGACGTAAAATTTTTTCATTTACTTAAAAATCACAATGTCAATTCATTAAAAAAATTAAACATTTTCTCTATTAATTATAAAATAATCGAAAGCAGAAAAAAAGTTGATTTATAATGATTTATAAATATTTTCGACTTCTAAGAAAAATGTAAAAACAATTGCTATCGAGATATTTTTTTCAGAATTATTCAAAATACATTAGACTATATTAATTCGTCAAAAATTGAACTATTCTACAGATTATAAAATAATCAAATGCAAAAAGAAAGTCGTTTTAGAAAATTTTGAAATGTTTTTAAAACAACTGAAAAAAATATAAAAACATTTGCTATCGAGTTAAATTTTTTATAATTACTCAAAAATCATTGTGCAATGTTTATTCGTCAAAAAATTAAACAATGCATTCATAGATTTTAATATAATAGAATGAAAAAAGAAAATCGTTTAAAAAAAATGTAATTATTTTAGACGAGTGTGAAAATGTAAAAACAAATGCAACCGTGTTATTTTTGTTTCAGAATTACTAGGGAATGTGAATTTATGAAAAAAGTAAATAATCCATCCATACAATATAAAAAAATCGAACTCAAACTGAAAGTTGTTTTATAAAGAAATGTAATTAATTTAGTCGATTGTAAGAAATGTAAAAACAAATGATATCGACGTTAAATTTTTAGACTTACTTAAAAATCATTATACAATGTCAATTAAAAAAAAATTGAACATTGCCTCTATAAGTTATACAATAATTGAACGCAGGGAAAAAGTTGATTTAATAAAATTTATAAATAATTTAGACATCTGAAAAATTGTAAAAACAATTGCTATTTTTTTCAAAATCGCTAAAAATGAAGTACACAATGTAAATTCATCAAAAAATTAAACAATCCCTTCATAGATTAAAAAATAATCAAATGCAAAGAGAAAGTCGTTTTAGATAAATTTCTAATTATTTTATACGATTGAAAAAAATATATAAAAACAATAGCTATCGGAGTAAATTTATTTAGAATTACTCAAAAGTCATAAATACAATGTCAATTCGTCAAATAATTAAAAAATCCCTCCATAGATTTTAAAATAATTAAATGAAAAAGAAAGTCGTGTAAGAATACATTGTAATTATTTTAGACGAGTGTGAAAATGTAAACACAAATGCTACCGTGTTATTTTTGTTTTGGAATTACCCAGAATATATTACGGATTGTGAATACATGAAAAATATAAATAATCCTTCGATAGAATATAAAAAAATAGTACTCAAACTGAAAGTCGTTTTATAAAGAAATGTAATTATTTTAGTCGATTGTAAGATATGTAAAAACAAATGCTATCGACGTAAAATTTTGAGACTTATTTCATCTTTTTTGTAGATCATATATAAACTCTTATACTAGCATAGGTTACATAGGTATTTTACTAAATCCATATAGAAACTAATATTTAAAATAATATATTTGCATTTCTGATGTATTCTTCGGTCAAGATGACAGAGCAAATTTTGATATCTCTCTTTCTTATCTTATTAGAATTAGCCTGGATAGGATAACTTAAATCAAGGTTTGGTGTAAAGAATACTTTTTTAAGTTTTCAAAGTGAACTTATTTCTTGGTAAAATTTTTCTTCTTTTAAGATGATAGAGTAAGTAAGTATTAGTGCTTTTCTTAATTCTTTCTATGGAACTCAAATTGAGATTTGGAATCATTGTTTTAACAGTGAACTCTGCCCGTGACTCCTGTGTTCTATATTATCTGTGTTTTTATATGAAATGTACGTATATCCTGTATTGTTTGTAAGTTTTTTTTTTAATTTTGTAAGCAGGAGAAGCGAAGCTAATAAAGAATTGTTTTATGTTAAGTCGGTGCTTAGATTTTAAGAATAGTTTGTGTGTATAAAGTATACGATTGATCTTCTTTTTAAATAAGCATATTTTCCATTATTTAAATGTCGACTTCAAGCACTGCTTCCAAGATAATAAATCGATTCTAACTCTATAGAAAGAAGACAAAATAACCTTCTAATTTGCTTATCTCTTTTCTCTCGTTAGGGTTTTCATCGAGATAATATCTAAGAAGCAATGCTTGAAGTCAACATCCAAACAATGTAAAGTGTGCTTCTTGGCTAAACTGACAAACTCGGTCCAGTTATCTACTTTTAATAAATTTCTGAAACGAATATTTTATTAAATTACTTATTAATTTCTATATTAAATCAAAAATGTGTGTTTATTTTCAAAACAACTTTCATTTATAATTGTACACTTTCATTCACCTGAAAAAGCAATACATTTGCGAAACAATTGTAGTGGAAATAAACACACATTTTCTAAAATCTGAGTTTTATTTATTTACAATTTTAATATACGAATATACAGATGTATAAAGTAGCAAATAAGTAAGTTTTAAATACAGTTTAAATTTAAAGGCAGTCATAAAATAAATGGACTGTCTGTAATCCACTATTTATTTATTATAAAGAGTTTATTAAATTAGTGATCACCCACCCACCCTTTATATAAATTTTGATATTAATCACTGAACAATGTTACATTTGCTATAAAACCCCATGGCTATAAAATTATAGAATTCACGTATAAAATATGCTTAAATCAAATCTTTTTTTGTAACATGTTCATTATGTTCAATTCTAAAACGGTTTTTTCTGTAATTGAAAGGTGAGATAGTGGATACCCACCCACCTTATATGTATTATATTTAAATCACTGATCGATGTTATTTTTGCAACAAAATCAAATGTAGAATGTCGTTACAGTTACAAATAAAATTTCAACAGAGATTTCATTAAAGTTTAAAATGTATATGCAGGGTGGAAGGGTGTCCATTATCCCACCTTATAATCAATTAAACATACATGAGGGTTTTACTTAATAATTCATGATGAAATCGTAGTAAGTAAAATTTATTATGTAAATTATTTTTTATTAGAAAGGAAATTAAAATAACCTAATAGAATTCCATTGATTTAAAAGTGGATTAAAGTATACCCACTCACCTTATACATATATTTTTTTATTTAATTCGTTATTACTCGTTTAATATTTTTAATCAAAATTGTGAAACCAACCAAGTGCCTTTCTATAAACAACCCTTAATATTAAAAATGTTGCACCACGTGATATACGAGAATCAAATTCAACAAATATTAATCTATATCTATGTTTGTAATATAGTTTCATTGAAAAAAATGGACACTCCATTTTAGATTAAGTTTAAATGTATATGTAAAGTGGGTGGGTGGCCACTATTCCATCCTCCAGTTATCATAATCTTACCAAGGATTTGCCAAAACAGTTTTTTTTATTATAAAAATCATGTATAAAATGATTAAAACAAATCTAATAAAATTTTAAATCATTCTTTCTGTATTTGTAAGGTGGGATAGTTGACGCCCACCCACCCTTCATATAAACTCTTGTTTAAATCTCTGATCGATGTTATATTTGCAAAAACATATCATGTAAAATATTGTCATAATTTAAAAAAAAAAAACTTTAAAAGCGATTTGATTTAAGTTTAAAATCTATATGTAGGGTGAGCGGGTGTCCACTATCCCACCCTTCAATTTCTACAACCTAACCGAGGGTTTGTCAAAAATTATACTTACAGAAATATATATGCATTTAAGATTGTATTAAATTGTTATTTGAAGTAGAAAATAATTCATCCATCTACTAACATTACGATTTTATCACCATGAATTATTAATTAAAACCCTTGTGCATGTTTTACTCATTCAAGGGTGGGACAGAGGCCACCCACCCACAATACATATACATATAAACTTTTATTCCTTATCGTCTCGCTGTTTCAAATAAAATTTATTACAAAATTTTTGAATGACAAATAAATTAAAAAAGTTAAAATTAGATAAAATTAGCTATAGAAAGTTATTTATATTTAAACTCAAATTTTAATTTGTTTTATTCTTTATTATATAAAGGGTTTTGTTGCTTTTAGCAGCAAACTCATCAACGATTAGCAATTGAAATTATTATGTATATGTAGGGTGGGTGGGTGGCCTCTGTCCCACCCTCCAATCAGTAAAACATAATCGAGGGTTTTGGTTATAAGTTGTAAAATATAAATAATTGCAATTTTTAGAGATTTATTAGTACAATTTTTTTAAATAATTTTTACTTTCCCTATATAGTATATATAGGGGAAGTATTGTTTTCGGGCGTGAAAGTTGTCTACAAATAATTGTAGAGAATTCAAAAGTGAACTAAGAATACCCTTTTTACGTAAACCTCATAGATTTCGAGAAACATATAATGAAAGTACTATCACCATTTGGAAAGTATTGTTTTCGTGAATGAGAATGTCTGTGAACTCTGTATCTCAAAAACGAATTATCCTATTGAGATAAAACTTTAAATTTAATGTTTTATTATTAAAACCTGGAACTAAAAAGCTTTTGATGAACATTCATAAACCAGAACTTGATATTTACTCGAGACGTTTTTTTTATTACATAACTTTTCAAACAAAAGTTGAAGGGAATGAGAATCTGGACAAGTTTTATAAAGAGATGTTTTTCGTAAAGATCTTAATTTGTGAGAAAGATATTTAACTTTAGAATATTTCAGAAATTTTTTTAGATTTTTGTTTAAAGATTCTTGAAATTTTATTAATTTCTCCTCCACACCTTTAGTTTTTATTGCAACTTCCTTTCCAAAGAATTTTCATCGAGAATTCTAGAAATTTTTACAGGTTTAGCAAAGATTTTATTCGAGAGTTTCAAAAAGTCATTACTTACATTTATTTATAAAAATTTCTTCGTGGTTTCTATACAAGAGTTTGTTCAACTTTTTCTATTAGAATTTTCTCAGATGATCAATACTTTTTCATTTATTTCATTTTAGGTTTATAAAAATTTTTTGAAGATTCTAAAAGTGTACAGTAATTTCTTTTTCTTATCTAATAAATAAATAGATATTTCCAGAATTTTTAGCAAAGATTTTATTCGAGAGTTTTACAATTTATTAAGAAATTTTCTTCTAATTTTCTATAACTTACTTAGAGGCTTCTTAACGTTTTAGAAATTTCTTTTTTGCATCTTCCTTTCCAAAGAATTTTGATCAAGGTTTCTAGAATTTTTCACAAATTTTCCTTCTAGATTTCTAGAACTTATTTGGAGAATTCTAGAAGTTAACAGTTATTTCTTCTTCATATTTCCAGAATTGTTAGCATTCGGAAGTTCTAGATATTTTAGAAAGTTCGTTTCAATATTTTCAGAATTTTCTTTGAGGCTATTTTCAGTAATTTCTCTTTAAAATTTTAATATCGTCTTATAAATTGCAAATCTTTTCCAGAATTTTACACTGTTTTTCGAGAGTTCAGACATTTCCAATAACTTATTTCAGATTTGGAGGCTATTGATTTTTCTAGAAAATCTGTTCCTAGAAATCTAGACTCTTTTCAGTCATTTCTCCTCCAGATATCAAGATTGTTTTTTTCGAGCTATCTTTTAAATTGCAAAGTTTTTAGAATTTTTTCAAGAATATTTTTTCTAGAAATGTAGATTTTTTAAAGGTTTCTAGAAATTTCCAACAATTTATTTTAGTAGAGTTCTAGAAATTTCTCCAAGGAGTCTTACTATTTTTTTTTTTCTTAAATGTTATTATTTGTTGTATATTTAGGTTGTAGCATTTCATTAGCGATTTTAGAATTTGCTATAAATATCTTTTCAAAAATTTTAGTATCTTCCGTTAATTGTTTAGATTTATTTCCTTATTTTGTTGGTTTTTTCTCAAAACGGTCTGTAAATTATAGTATTTTTGAGTAATTTGTTTTGGATATAGCAAAGCAATTTTTCGAGAGTTGTTTTCAGAATGTTTTTGCAATATTTCTGGAAATTTACAAAATTTCTTGTATCGTTATATCGAAATTTTAGGAATTTCTTATCTGAATTGCGAAAAAGAAATTTCAAGATTTTTAGTCCATCAACTTGTATTTGATGTTAGGAATCATTTCGTAAAAGATTTTTTTTTAACCGGCCTTGCTATGAAACGTTATTTTAAAAGTACTGAAAAACAATTGAAAATCGAATGTTTATTTTTTAGCATTTTTACTTCTCTTCGTTGCTGGTAATTTATTGGTGAAAGAAATTTCGTAATTTCATAACTATTTCAAGAATTATAACTAAAATACAAAAAAAAGACAATTGAATAACAAATTTTTGATATTTATTCTATCAATTTGAATTGGATGTCAGCAATCGTTTCGTAAAAGAATTTTTACAATCCGTCCATCCTGTAAATAATAATTGTAAAAATACTGAAAAATAATTGAAAATAAAATTTTTAATTTTTTGTCTATGAATTTGTATTTGATGTTAGAAATCATTTCGTGAAAGAATTTTTTAAATCCATTCGTGCTGTAAAAAGTTAAATTTTTAGCATTTTTACTTCTCTTCGTTGTTTTTAATTTATTAGTAAAAGTATTTTCGTAATTTCATTATTATATAAAGAATTATATTATAATAACGAATTTTTGATTTTTATTCTATCAATTTAAAATTGATGTGTAAAATTTAGGAAATTTCCAGTAAAATGCAAAGATTTAAATGAAGACTTTTTTAGAAAATTTGTTTTTAAAAATCGAGACTCGGGAAATTTCTAGTAATTTCTTCTCCACATTTCTAGATTTTTTCAACTTGTCTTCTAAATCGCAAAGATTTTCTTTGAGGCTCTAGAATTTTTAGAATCTACTTCTAGAAATCTAGATTATTTTCTCGAGGGTTCAGGAAATTTCTAGCAATTTATTCACCAGAGTTTATTTATTGATTTTTTTTTAAAGTCGTCTTTTAAATTGCAAAAATTTTCCTTCGAGGCATTCTAGATTTTTTTTCTAAAAGTTTAGAGTTCAGAAAATGGTTAATAACTTCTTCCTCAAATTAATTTTGTTCAACTATTCTTATAAATTGCAAAGATTTTCTTTCAGTCTCTAAATGTTTTTTAATTTCCTCTCCTTTTCAAGGATTCAGATGAATTTCAGTAATTACTTCTCTAGAATTTAACATTTTGTTTCAACAAATTTTTCGTAATTTCAAGATTTTTTTTTTTAATTTCTAGGAGGCTCTAGAATTTTTTAGAAGATTTTCATTTAGAAATCTAGCCTTTTTTCCAAGGGTTCAGGAAATTTCCAGAAATTTCTCCTCCAGATTTCAAGGTTATCTTCTTATCTTATAAGTTGCAAATATTTCTTTGGAGGCTCTAGAACTTTTTAGAAAATTTGTTTGTAGAAATCTAGATTTTTCTTGAGGCTCTAGATTTTTTAGATTTTTTTTCTAGAATCTAGACATACTTTTTCAAGAATTCAAGAAATTTCCACAAATTTCTTCTCTAGGATTCAATATTTTTTAATTCTACCGGCTTTTTAAATTGTGAAGATTTTATTGGAAGCTCTAAAATTTTAATAATTTTTATGGATTACCACATAGTAACGGTCGCAACTATTTTCTTTATCAACAATTTTCTTTTATTCAAATTTTGTAATTAAAGTTATTGCAAACCGCGAGGCGATCAGTAATTAATTAGTTAATGTGTATATGTAGGATGGGTGGGTGGCCTCTAACCCACCCTCCAATCAGAAAACATAAGCGAGGGTTTTAATTAAAAGTTGTATAACGTAAATAAACTTAATATTTTTGCATTTTTGTAATAGACTTATTCAAATAAATTTTGAAATTTAAGTAATTTTGGAAAATAAGACATTACTTTTCAAACAAAAGTTAAAGAGAATGAAAAACTGAAAAAATTACATTGAAACTTTTTTTTTTGTAAAGTTCTTAATTTAAATTTTTTTACAATTTTTTGTTTATTGCTAATAAATTATAGGAACTAAATGAAATTTATAAAACAAGTAATTGTGAAGAATTCAAAATTATTAAGAATAACCTCAAGGTTTTCGAGAAACATATAGGGAAAGTATTATGATGGCCACATCACCATTTTTAATGATGTTTTACCACCCACCCTACATATACATTTAAATTTTAATTCGTTATCGTCTCGCTGTTTCCAATAAAATTAATTACAAAACTTTTTGAATAACAAAGAAATTAAAAGGGTAAAATTTTTGAGTTAGTAAAATATTTGATGCATGATGGGTGGGCAGACTGTAAATCTAAATTAGATAAGTCATTTATATTTAAACTTAAATTTTGATTTTGTTTTATTTTTTGTTACATAAAGGGTTTGACTGTTTTTAGCACTAAAATCATTAACGATTAGCGATGGATGTTATCATGTATATGTAGGGTGGGTGGGTGGCCTCTATCCACCTTCCAATCAGTAAAACATTAGCGAGGGTTTTAGTTAAATGTTGTTTTTATCTTACCCTGGTCATTCAAATCACCTAATCTTTCGTCAGTTGGGCATGTATGAGTCATTATGGAGAGAAGGTTGAAAAACTATACTGCAAATAATGCAAATCTCTTCAGCATGAATTTTAAGGGTTTTTTTTTGGGATACCTACCTCAAGATATTATTGACTATCTCCTAGAATCGATGTCTCAAAGGGTTTTTATCAAATACGTTCAAAAATTCTTGTTGTTGCGATGTTGACGGATATAATCACGGTTATTAGGATATATGTAAATATTGGAAGATAGGACTTTAATAAATAAATATTGGAAATTCAAGTAACAGGAATAAATTGATGAGGAAAACCAAAGTAGATATGCAATGCTATACAGAAGAACATAAACAAAAATGGCAAACCTAGGTAGTGGCTAAAATAATAGCATGAGATTGAAAATAATGGTCAAAGTATATACAAGAAAATTAGAGATTAGGAAAAATCCTCAAACTTTAATGCATTTATTAAACCATTTACGTAAGTTTCTTAAGTGTTTTGTTGTAATTTAAATCTTTTTATTGTGTATACTACATGATATACTCGCATTACTGTAGAATTTCTCGAGTACGAGGGCATTTGTATTGATTAGACGTCGGCACGAGGTGTTCTCCTCCACGTTTTCTCTTAGCTCCGATGAAAATATCAAGTATTCCTCACGACGGGGAAATATGATCAAATATAAAAAATGGTTCGAATCTGCGCGTGGAGGAATGAGTGAGTGTGAGGGGGGTGGGTGCGCGTTACGCGTGGAAATGGGCGGCGGGGTGTTTTTCGTGGGGGGTAGCGCGCCCTGATTTATGGGCAGCAGGTCGCTGCTGTCTCCGCCGACATTATGCAAAGTTCCGCCGATGTTTCTACCACTGCTTCCCCTTCCCCCCACCCTTCATTTCTAGTGTTTGATGCATAGCGTTCGCACCTCTTCTGCCATTCTCGGAACGGCGAGAAATGCATATTACATTCGGAAAATATTCATACTGCCTACGGTGCATTATCATTTCCTTCCTTTGATACCGATATCCAAACCGTCCATTGTGTGTTTCTCCGTAGATTTATTATTCCCGGCACGCACTTCCCTCGCCAAAACTACACCAGTCTCTACGTTCGACTTGGGCGGAAGAAATGGAATCAACGGGTTTTTTTTATATCTTCTCTCTACTCATCACAAAGCGAAACTTAATACAAATTATGGATATGTATGCGTTTCGTATCAAAAGGATCGTGTTTCAAGTGGAAATACATTTCTCTGCTAAGAGTCAAAAGAGGATCCTGCGGACGTGATGAAGTCGGCCCTTTGAAGGATTTCAAAAATGGATGGCGCTCAGATAATGGCCTGTGTGTTGTCGAAAAACGAGCCGAAACAGAAAAAAAAAAGAATTAATTATGAGTAATATTACAATAACTCATAATTTGCCCTATACGCACACACCCTCACGTTGACCCAGGGTAATTACACAACGCTCCCTATTAACTCTATTAGTAGGGCGGACAGGTCATCCATTGCCGTGATTTAAAAAAAAAAAAAAACAATAAACATATTTCTTTCTTGGAAAAGAAAATTTTAAAAAAGCAATTAATAATAATAATAGTCTATTTAGCGCAACTAATAAAATACGAAATCTGTAAATAAATTCACTAGAAAAAATCTTTTTTAATACCAAAAAACGTTTTGTATACAAATTTATAATTACATAAAATGGCCATCATAGTATTTTCCCTATATTTTTCTGAAAAACTATGAGGCAAAAAAGCTAATCTTAAACATTTGCCCAATTTTGGATTCTTTACAATTACTTGTAATATAAATTACATGATTATGGGTGTTCACCAAAAGTCAACAGACCTAAAATATGAACAAACACAAATTGATGCATTCATACAAATATTTCAAATAATTTTTGATGATGTTTTACTTAACGGAAGGTGGGATAGAGGATTTAGAATCCTCAACAAAAAGTAATAATCTAGTAGGAGATCCAGATAAGGTAAAGCGACAAATGCTAAAAATTTATTTAAATTTATTTTGATAAAATAAATTGATAAAAATTCTAGAACATTAGAAACTTTGATGAATCTAGAATTATAATTATTAGAAAATTTTATAACCCTTTAAAAAAATCCTAGTAAATTTCACATACAATAAGATGAAAAAATCTAAAAGTCTGAAAGAAAAAATTCTGAAAAATTTTACAAGAAAACGCTTGACCATTGGTGAAAAATTAAAAAAATAAAACTGCGGAGATATTTTAGATATCTATAAAAAAATTTTATGAATTCTAAAACTCTCAAACAAATTTTCTAGTAATGTAGAATAAAACTTACTAAAAAATTTTAGAACATTTAATAATTCCAACAAAAAAAAGCAAGCAAGAAAAATCCCAGAGTCTAAAAGAAAATATTTCTAGAAAAAAAATCTCGAAACAATTATGCAATTTCTAAGAAATTAAAAAGAAACCTTAACAACTTCAAATAATCTGGACTTATTTTAGTTGAAAATTGTAAATTTTAAATTTTTAGAAAAACCTTTCAAAATCTAATGAAAATCTCTGAAAGAAAAATTACTAAAAAAATCTAGAAATTTATATTAAAAAAACTACTTCGCAATTTCACAACCTACGAAAAAATTTCTTGGTATCTGGACAGAAAATTACTGGATATTTCTAGAATCCTTGAAGGAAAACCTGAAAAGTTAAAGTAATAAATGCTTGATAAGACAAATTTCTGTAAAATTCATTGTCAAAGAAAATTCGTATAATTTGGGGGAAAAACCCTGAATTAAAAATTGTCTTGAAATAAAACTGCAAAAAATTCTACGAATTTTGACAAATATTCCGTGAATCTGGACTTTAATTTTCTCAAAAAACCCTTTAAGAAAATCATGGATTTGTAAGATCTAGCAATTCTTCCTGAAAGGAGAGCCTACGACCGAATTTGGAAATTGAATATTTTTAATTACTGAAATCCCAAGAATTCTTGTTTAAATCCTAGACAATTTCGATAGAATAAAGCAAGTGAAGCAGAAAAAAAACTCTTGAGGAATAATTATGATTTAAAGCGAAAATTCCTAAACGAAAAATTTCTAGAAATATAGCAAAATATGTTTGAAATTACCAGAAAAAATTTAAAAAATTGAAAGTAAAACCGTAAACCAAAAATTACTAACATATTTTAGAAATTTAGGGGACAAATGCTTGGCTCTGAACTCTGAACCAAATTTGGTTTCAAAATTAATTTTTTATTTATTAATTAATGTAAAAAAATAATTAACTCTTGAACAATTACGATGAGATAAGAAATGCTGAAATGTCTCAAAAAATATTTTTGGAAAAAAATTGTGAAAAAAAAGATAGAAAAAAATGCAGAAAATTTTAAAACCCTTGGCAAAATTTCTACGAATTTGCACATTGATTCTGGGACCTATTTAGAATTTTACTAATTTCCAGAATTTTTAATTACAGACCCTTAATATTTTCCAGGATTTCTTGCTTTATTTGTTTATTGAAGATTTTCTAGAATTTATAATGGGAGAAATTCTGGAAAATTGCTAATATTTTTTAAACGAATTAAAATCTAAAAAAAAAATAGTCTCGATAAAGTTTGTAAAAATAGGAACGCAAGATGAATTGAAATTTTCTAGAAATTTTCTAAAGGAAACAAGCAAATTTGAATAATATAATATTAGAAATGTTTGAAGTTTCTAAAAATTAAAAAAATACAGTGAATTATTGAAGAAAATTCTTCAATTAGGGTGAGAAGAAAATTTTCTGGTAAATTTTAAAAGCTGGAAAGAAAAACTGTGTAAAAAGTATAACCACCCAATAATTTCTAAGAAACTTCATTAAAAAAAATTTCTTCACGAATTGGTAACATTTTCTATAAAATTAAAATCTAAAAAAATAAATATTTGACTCTGGACAAAGTTTCTAAAAATGAGGACGTTAAATTACTTGGAAGTTTCTAGAAGTTTTCCAAAAAATCAAGCAAATTTGAATAACATAAAACAAGAGTTTCTAAAAATAAAAAATTAAATCCGGAAAACTACAGAACTTTTAAAGAAAATTCTCCAGGTATAGATGATATCTCAGCCAAAATGATGAAATATATGGGGGGAAAGAATTCCTGGAAATAGTAAATGATATCATCAATCACAAGATACTCGAGGAATGGAATTTTGTAAAAACGAAGCAATATTTCCAAAATATTCCGTTTAATTGATTAGAAAACATTAACTAATTAAATTGTCTAAAATGTATTTTCAGACAAGTAATATTTAACATCCTTTTCCTATTTTATGTAATGTAATGTAATGTAATGTAATGTAATATAATGTAATGTAATGTAATGTTTATTCATATTTATACTTACAATAATAAGTTTACAATCGTCAATACAAATAAATCATCAAATATGTACAGAATAGAGTACACAAAAGTATTATTTGGTTTCCATTTACAAATTAGTAATTACCCAATTACCCCCCCCCCCTTCTATTTACCGTTAATAAAGGTATTATATTATTAAAAAATCCAAAAAATTTAGGACCTCAAAAAAAAAAATGAAATCACTGAAAATTCCCTGAACCCTCGTGAAAAGATTTCTACAATCAAATTTTCTAAAAAGTTCTAGAGCCTTCAAGAAAATCTTTGCAATTTAGAAGATAACCTTGAAATCTGAAGGAGAAATATCTGGAAATTTCCTGAGCCTTTGGAAAAAAAGTCTAGATTTCTAAATGAAAATTTTCTAAAAATTCTAGAACCTTCTAGAAGACCAGTTGAAAAAATAACTTGAAATCGGGAAGAAAAATTACTGAACATTCCTTAAACTTTCTCGAAAATAAGAAAACATCCCTAGGAGAAAATTTTCTAAAAAATTCTAGACCTTCCATGAAAAATTCCGCTATTTAGAACTATCTAAATAATTTTATAACCTCTAGTTGAAACAAAATGTTGAGTTCTAGAAAAGCAATTACTAATATTTACCTGAATTCTCGAAAAGAAGACGAATTTAAAAATATTTAGAGTCTGAAAGAAAATCTTCGCAATTTATAAGAAAAGTTGAAAAAAAAAAATTTGGGGAAGAAGTTATTTACCTTTAGAACACTACAATCAATAATTCTGAAATAATAGACAATTTTGGTAAACAAAATCTACAAGAGGGTGTGACCATTCTTTTAGAAAAAAAAAATTCTAGAAAATCCTAATGCCGCAAAGAAAATCTTTGCAATTTAAAAATCTTGAACTCTGGAGAATAAATTTTTAGAAATTTCCTGGACCCTCGAGAAAATAATCTAGATTTCCAGAAGAAAATTCTAAAAATTCAAGAGCCACAAAAAAACTCTGTGATTTAAAAGTTGGAAAAAAATTTGAAATGTGGAGAAGAAATTTCCTGAACTCTCGCTAATAAGTCTAGATTTTTAAAAACAAATTTTCTAAAAAAACTTTAATTTAAATCTTCGCAATTTACTGGAAATGTCCCGAATTCTACATTTCTAGAAAAGAAATTCTTAAAAATTTGGCAGTTTAAAAGACAGCTTAAAAAAACAATCTTGATATCTGAAGGAGAAATAACTGAAAAGAGTCTAGATTTCTAGGAACAGATTTTCTAGAAAAATCTATAGCTTCCAAATCTGAATAAAAGTTACTGGAAATTTCTGAACTCTTGAAAAAAAGTGTAAAGTTCTGTAAGAGATTTTTTTTTAAATTTTTGAGCACTGAAGGAAATCTTTGCAATTTATAAGACAATATTAAAATCTGGAAGAGAAATTACTGGAAATCCTAAAAGAAAATTCTATAAATATTGAAACGAACTAAAAAATCAAGAACTCCCGAATAGGAACTTTGATAAAAATTCTGGAAATATGAAGAAAAAATTACTGTAAACTTTTAGAATCCTCCAAAAAAGGTTTACAAATCTACAAAGAAAACTTGTGAAAAATTCTATAATCCTCGATCAAAATTCTTTGAAAAGGAAGATAAAAAAAAAGTTCCTGAAACTTCTAGAAGCCTCAAAATAAGTTCTAGAAATTTTGAATAAAATATCCTAATAAATTGTAAAGTTAAACAAAATCTTGGGAGAGCTTTCCAAATAATCTAGAGCTCTCGAAATCTTTGCTAATAATTCTGAAAATATCTATTTATTTATTAGATAAGTAAAAGAAATTACTGTACACTTCTAGAATCCTCAAAAAAAGTTTTATAAATCTAAAATGAAATCTTGTGATAAATTCTAGAAACCTCAATGTAAGAAGTATGGATTATAGAAATTTAGAAGAACATTTTCTAATAGAAAAAGTTGAACAAAATCTTGTATAGAAACCACGAAGTAATTTCTTTAAATAAATATAAATAATGATTTTCTGAAAAATTTTGAAACTCTTGAATAAAATCTTTACTAAACTTGTAAAAATTTCGAGACTTCTCGATGAAAATTCTTTGGAAAGGGAGTTGCAATAAAAAATAAAAGTAAGGAGGAGAAATTACCGAAATTTAAAGAAAAATCTAAATCATTTTCTAAAAAGTTATTTTTTTTTTCTCACAAATTAAGAACTTTACGAAAAACATGTCTTAATAAAACTTATTCAGTTTCTTGTTCCCTTTAACTTTTATTTGAAAAGTTTTGTAAACATTTTTATATTTACAAAAATATCAGAAAAAAACAAAAAACGGCCTCGAGTAAACATATACTTCCGGTCCCCTTATATATACTATATAGGGAAAGTAATAAATTGGCTATCATTATAATTTTTTGTCTGTTTAATAAAATAATGACTCATTAATTTTTTTTTTGTATTGATATAAATTACTATATTATTATCCATTTCAACGCCATTGTTATTGATCCGACAGTGAAGAAGCGTGTACAACTCGCCTGTAGGATTTTCTTTTTCGGTGAAGCCGCCCCCTCACCGCCCCCAGCAGGCGGGAGAGAGAAGATCGCGCCGAATATGCCTTCTTTATGTAAGCGTCATAAAAAAGTTTGACACAACTTATTCAATCCCCCAAGATTCCTCGTAAATAGAAAATCGTATATATGTTTTATTATAAACTCGGCTTTCTCTAACACCCGCACCCCACCACCCCCTTCGCCGCCGCCTCCGGGGAACACGATACCAATTCTAATTTTAAATTAAATTTTCTAAACTTTACAGGCGTTATTAACGTGCAAAATTCAACCGAGAATGTTACGTAATAATAAATACCGAAAGATGAGTAAGATGAAAAAAAAAATAATAAGGTTTAAAAATACAAGTAAACTTTATTCATATCACACACTTGATTAAAATTTGTGTATATAGTTTTGGCATAAATCAAACTAAAACTATAAACTATAAATCTTTCCACAGTTTTAATTGTTATTTGTTTAGATTTTTAACACTTTCTAATATATATCTCGTAAATTAAAGATTTTTTTTATAATAGTAATAGTAATTTCCATTTCAGTCGTAGCAGGAAATTCGCATGCCCGACGCCAGTTATTATTGTTGTTTTCAGCTTCAGCGCCGCGTAAAAACCGCCCCCGTTTATTTTTTTTATTTTATAATTGGCCAACGGTCCGACCGGAGAGCATAAATAAATTCCGAACAGTATAATAACCGCCGTAAAAGAACAAATATGCGAAGTTATCGTCGCCGCCGCCCGTACACACGCATAGATACAAAAAGATACCCAACAAAGGCCATTTCTTAATCAAAAGTGCTGATTTATGGCGGCATGCTACATTTTTACGCCGTAATTTTATTATCCACGTGTATGTGCTGTCCCGCATGCGATGTACAAACAAAAAAAATCTGCGCAATTTTCCACGAGATGCTTTTATTCAAACCGTATAATTGGAAAATGTGTAATTTTTTTTAAACCCAGATAATTACTTTTTATTTATCAACTGTGGCACACTATTATCATATGTAAAATTTATTGCTATTCTTTCATTCATAAAAAATAAAGTAAATTTTTCTTCATTTTATTTCTACACTTGCCTTGCTTTACATCTTCAATTATTATTGCTTATTGGCTTTAAATCCATAATACAGTTTTTGTTCTTCTTCGGAAGTTTTCTACTTTAGCTCTTTAATTATTTTGACATCTAGTTTTTTTATGCAGAAAATCTTCTCCATGAATTCTTGTTTTAGTCAAGTGTAAATTATGTCTCAACATTTTCACAAAATAAACACTTTTAAACTTTGTTTGTATAACAGGGACTCAAAGAAAAAGAATAAAAAAGTTTTTCTTATAGTTTTGGTTATTTACTTACATGATTTCTAGTATTTATACTTTCCTGTGTAGCGATTGCTAAAATGACTTAGGTCATTTGAATGTGAATGTCATTTAAATGTCAAGGTCTTTAAATGTCAAGGTCACTTAAATTCCAAGGTTTGACTTAACAGTCAAAAGCGTTTCAACGTCAAGGTTATTTGAATGTTTTATTTATTTCTTTATTCTTTATCGGTGGAGTAAATCAAAATTATTTATTTACTTAATGATCAAGGTCACCTAAAGCTGAAGGTCATTTGAATGTCAAGGTCACTTAAATCTCAAGGTTATTTGAAGTTTAAAGTCATTTTAATGTCAAGGTCACTTAAAGGTCCAATGCCATATAAATGGCAAGGTCGTTTGAATGTCCAGGTGGCTTAAAGGCCAAGGTCGTTTGAAAGTCAACTTCATTTGGATGTCAAGGTCACCTCAGTCGAGGTCATACAAAAAGTAATGTTCGAGCACATCCTCTGACCTTGAACTGGCTAATTCTAGAACTTCATCACGACCCTCAAGGTCAGAGTCGGTCCTAGAATCGGCTAGTTCCCCCAACTAACATGAACACAAATTTAGAAATCTATAGAAACTGTTGAATATTTATAGCACCTAGAAAATTATCATTTTGCAGAAGAAAAATAATCCAAAAGCGTGAAAAAGAAAATGCTAAAATATTCTAGGATTCCGGAAGAGAAACTAAAGGAAATTAGTAGTAGTAACTTGCAATTTAGAATTAAAATGAAAGAGAATTTAAAGAAAATTTAAAAATAATTTTCGTAATTAAGAAAAAAAATAATAATAATAAAAACTATCGGTTTAATTTAGACATACTGCAAAATTTTATATTATAGAATCCTGCAGGAAAAAAATTCTAGAATCGTGTGAGAAATTCCTTGCAATTTATAGGAGTATTTACAAAAAATCTGAAATTGCAAGAAAGCACTTTTATAATTTATTTATTTACGGTAGGCCATGTGATGATAAAAATACATATTAAAATCTTAAATTAAATTTTCGTGATTTATAAAAGAAATTTTTAATAAAGAAATGATTAGAAAAAATCCAAAAATTTCAGAACGCTTGAAATTTTCTCAACAAAAATTTATTGATTTACTGATTCACTTTTTTACCCAACAGCAAAACGAAGAAAATTTGGAAAAAACAAATGTTGGAAAATTTTCGAAAGTTGAAAACAAAACATATTCGTGATTTAGGAGAGAAATTTTTGATAAATCAAGAAATTATTAGGATAAATCTGAAAATTCTATAACCCTTGAACACATTTTTCTAAGTTTCTAAACAAACATTGATTTTTTACCCAACAGCCGAAAAGAAGAAAATTTGGATGAATTCTTGTTTGAAAATTCTCGAAAGATGAAAGAAAAAAAAAACATATTTCGATAAAATAAATAACAAAAATTCTATGAATCATTAACAAATTTTATAAATCTCTAAAATTGTTTGAAATTTTTTAAAACGAAAAATTTGGAAGAAAAATTATCTTAAAACATAGAAAAAGTAATAACTAAAACATTCTGAGAATCTAGAAAAGAAGTTGCTAGCAATTTCTAAAAGCAATCTGGGATAAAAAAAAAACACTCTTGGATATTACTTATAAAATGGAAGATAATCTAAAAAAACTCCTTCACTGGAAAATATTCAAAAATTGGAAAACGTTAAATAAAACCCTACGAAAATTTTAGAAATTGTTTCCTTCGGATTTCTAATATTTTTTATTTTAGTATTTCTAAAATTTTCGTAGGGTTTAATTTAACATTTTCCAATTTTTGAATATTTTCCAGTAAAGAAGTTTTCAGATTTTCTTCCATTTTATAATAATAATGTTTATTGGTGTTAATAACTTATACAGTCTTACACAAGTCAGAAAAATTAACATTATAAGAAAATGTTAAATAAAACCCTACGAAAATTTTAGAAATTTAGAAACAAAATACTACAAAATATTAGAAATCCGAAGGAAACAATTTCTAAAATTTTCGTAGGGTTTTTCTAAAAACATCTAGCAAACTTTCAAAATATCTACACGTTTACTGATTTTTTTAGAATATTCCAACCAGAAGGTTACAAATTCAATTTTCTCAAAGTTAAGTTTCGAGTGCCGCCATTTTGTTTCCAACTGCGTCATGATATTTCTTTTTGAAAATAATCAAAAACCAACATTTTTAAAAACATCTAGCAAACTTTCAAAATATTCACACGTTTACTGATTTTTTTAGAATATTTCAAACAGAAAGTTGCAAATTCAATTTTCTCAATGTTAAGTTTCAAGTGCCGCCATTTTGTTTCCAACTGCGCCATGATATTTTTTTTGAAAATAATCAAAAACCAACATTTCTAAAATAAGCTACCAAACTTTCAATATATTTACACGTTTACTGATTTTTTTTAGAATATTTCAAATAGAAAGTTGCAAATTCAATTTTCTCAAAGTTAAGTTTCGAGTGCCGTCATTTTGTTTCCAACTGCGCCATGATATTTCCTTTTTTGTAAATAATCAAAAACCAACATTTCTAAAAAGAACTAGCAAACTTTCAAAATATTGACACGTTTACTGATTTTTTTTTAGTAGTTCAAAAACAAGTTGTAAATTAAATTTTCTCGAAGTTAAGTTTCAAGTGCCGCCATTTTGTTTCCAACTGCGTCATGATAGTTCTTTTTGAAAATAATCAAAAACCAACATTTCTAAAAACATATAGCAAACTTTCAAAATATTTACTCCTTTACTGATTTTTTTAGAATATTTCAAATTGAAAGTTGCAAATACAATTTTCTCAAAGTTAAGTTTCGAGTGCCGCCATTTTGTTTCCTACTGCGTCATGATATATTTTTTTAAATAATCAAAAACCAAAATTTCTAAAAACATCTAACAAATTTTCAAAATATTTACACGTTTACTGATTTTTTTAGAATATTTCAAACAGAAAGTTGCAAATTAAATTTTCTCAAAGTTGAGTTTCGAGTGCCGCCATTTTGTTTACAACTGCGTCATGATATTTATTTTTGAAAATAATGAAAAACCAATATTTCTAAAACCATCTATCAAATTATCAAAATATTTACACGTTTCCTGATTTTTTTAGAATATTTCAAATAGAAAGTTGCAAATTCAATTTTCTCAAAGTTAAGTTTCGAGTGCCGCCATTTTGTTTTCAACTGCGTCATGATATTTTTTTTTGAAAATAATCAAAAACCAAAATTTCTAAAAACATTTAGCAATTTTTCAAAATATTTACACGTTTACTGATTTTTTTAGAATAGTTCAAATAGAAAGTTGCAAATTCAATAAATATTATTTATAACTCATGACCAAATACATAAATTCATTATGTGAAACGAATATTTTACACCAATAACTATAATAAAACATTCAATTTAACCCATAATAACGCATTAATTATTTATGTCGAAGGTCGATAACCGTTTTTATCACAATAACAACTACACGAGTCAACATTTTATTTTCATTTTTTTACTTAATTCTACTCGCTTCACCAGCGAATGAAAACAAATGAAAGAAAACAACAGCAATTAAGCTAATTCTTTCTCCGACTCGGGTCTGAATTTCCCCGTCCCCTCTCCATCACTGCATCCCCCCTAGATTCAACGTTTAGAACGTGAGTTATCGCCGACTCTGCCGGATTAAGTTATTGAAAAGAAAAGCAATCGTTGTCGTGTGAGGGGTTATAATTGCAGGGTCTCAGGTGGTACGTTTCTGCCGGGGCGGGTGAAATCTTTAAAGGAGGGCCGGGGTGAGATTTTTATCCATCCATCACTTGCACATCTGTAAAATTAACGGATGAAGGTGAGAGAGGAAAGTCGGTGGAGTGTACGATTAACATCGCCAGTCGAGAAGTGTATTTTGCGGGAGAGCATTCATCTTTCAATTTACGCGAGGTAGACGCCTTGACAGGTCGGGTGTGAAGTTGCAGTTGTAATAAGTTTTTTTTTTTTTTGATACCCATTCAGCCAGTCATGTCGGTGTGATTTACTCTCCGGCTGCGCGTTTCGTGTAAACTTCTTAGCTCTTTTAAGGGAAGTTCTCGTGTTTTGGGTTATTTTATTAGGAAAATGCTAAAAGAAAAAAAAAAGTTGACGTTAGTTTTGGACTAGTTGATCTTATCAGTACAGTTAAAAGTTAAGAATGGAATAGAACTGGTGACATTAAACACATACATAGAAACAGCACCTCACAGCATAGAATTGATGTTTGTAATTACATTTGTATCATTCAATGTCTGTCGAGGTATTAACCAGAGAAGTAGATTTGTTTTTGTAGTCTTAATAAGACTCATTTGTTGTATATTTACGAAATGTTTTCGTGTTTTTCTAATTATTAACAAGGCATAATTTTGTATAAAGACAAATAAATACAACTGAACTTTTTTGTATTCGCCAGACGGCTATTCTATTCACCAACGCTCCGCACGGTAGAAACTATCCTACTATCCCTTGTAATTTAAGCATATTAATTTCTTTAATTGTTAATTTCTAATATTAATTACGAATTTCTAATCAAATTTTTTTAGAATAATTTACATCAAATGCTAATAATTTACAATATTCGTTCTAGAGTGTTAAAATTAGGTCATAATGCAAATAAGAGATTATTATGCAAATGATACATCCACTAAGAAGCTTTACGGAAATACCGCCACTGTCTCTACCCCCTATTTGCATGATGACCCATTTTTAACGACCCTCCCCGCCCATACCGCCAACCTCTTTCCCTATTACATAACCTAATGCGGTAATTAATTTCGTCGGAGTTGTGTTCAAATCCCGAGGGGAGTGTTCCACGGTCACGCATCATATTTTATATTAGAAATAATCCAAATTACACCAAATTATCCCGACGTTACAATTTTGACGAGCTTTATTGGACTTTAATTAAAGTAATTGCAGGACGTGCGTTGCGTAATTTCCAGTTTTCGGCGATGGGCGAGCAAATTGCCTAGCACGGATAAAGGTTTTGATAATTAGAAGGAATGCGCAGTTAATATTCCAAATCACATAGATGTGTGGAAATAATGAAATATCTGATAAAATAAAAAAATATTTTAACTAGAAGTAGTATTGTACCTTATATTTGGAAACTTTGTCTTTTGTAAAATTAATTTTTAAGAGACCCTCTTTTATGTTGTAAAAAGTAGTAGGGTGGGATAGTGGCCACCCACCCACCTTACATATACATCTAAACAAAAGCTGAAACACTGCTTGGTGTTCAAAAACATTACAACTGTCAGTGTTATAATTTGCTGCAAACTAAAACAGAGAAAGTGACTGAAATTGCAATGTATATGTAGGGTGGCTGGGTGGCCTCTATCCTACCCTTCAATCAGTATAACATTCACATCAGTTGACTGATTGAATTATTGTAACTAGAAATAGTTTTCTACCTTATATATATTTTGCAAACATTGTTTTTGTAAAATTAATTTTTAAGAAACCCTCTTTTATGTTGTAAAAAATTGGAGGGTAGGATAGTGGCCACCCACCCACCCTACATATACATGTAAACAAAAGTTGAAACACTGCTTGGTGCTCAAAAACATTACAACTGTCACTGTTATTGTTTGCTGTAAACTAAAACAGTGACATTGATTGAAATTCCGATGTATATGTAGGGTGGGTGGGTGGCCCCTATTACACCCACAAATCAGTATAACATTCACACGAATCGACTGAATTATTGTAACTAGAAATAGTTTTTCTACCTTATATATATTTTGCAAACATTGTTTTTGTAAAATTAATTTTTAAGAAACCCTCTTTTATGTTGCAAAAAATTGCAGGGTAGGATAGTGGCCACCCACCCACCCTACATATACATATACACAAACACTAAAACACTGCTTGGTGTTCAAAAACATTCCAACTGTCAGTGTTATATTTGCTGGAAACTAAAACAGTGACATTGATTGAAATTCCAGTGTATGTAGGTGGGTGGGTGGCCTCTATCCTACCCCCCAATCAGTATAATATTCAGATGAGTTGACTGATGGGATTATTTTAACTAGAGGTAGTTTTCTACCTTATATATATTTTACAAAACATTGACTTTACTAAAATTAATTTATAAGAGACGCCTTTTTATGTTGCAAAACATTGGAGGGTGGGATAGTGGCCACCCACCACCCTACATATGCATTCAAACAAAATCACTGCTGGGTACTCAAAAACATTACACCAGTCAGTGTTATTATATGCTGTAACTAAAACAGTGATAGTGACTAAAATTGCAATGTATATGTAGGGTGGGTGGGTGGCCACTATCCTACCTTCCATTCAGTTTAACATTCACATGAGTTGACTGAATTATTTTAACTTTAAGAATTTTCCACCTTACATATTTTTTGCAAAACATTGTTTTTTGTAAAATTACTTTTTTAAGGAACCCTCTTTGATGTTGCACAAAATTGGAGGGTGGGATAGTGGCCACCCACCCACCCTACATGCACATTTAAACATAAGCTGAGACACTGCTTTGTGCTCAAAAACATTACAAAATTCAGTGTTATTATTTGCTGGAAACTAAAAACAGTGATAGTGATTGAAATTCCAATGTATATATAGGGTGGGTGGGTGGCCTCTATCCTACCCTCCAATCAGTATAACATTCACATGAGTAGATTAATTAGATTAATATAACTGGAAGTACTTTTGTACCTTATATATATTTTATAATATTGTCTTTTGTAAAATTTATTTTTAATAAACCCTCTCTTATGTTGCATAAATTTGGAGGGTGGAATAGTGGCCACCCACCCACCCTACATATACATTTTAACAAAAACTGAAACTCGGCTTGTTGGTATACAAAAAACATTACAACTGTCAGTATTATTATTCGTTGGAAACTAAAACAGTGATAATGACTGAAATGCAATGTATATGTAGGGTGGGTGGGTGGGCCTCTATCCCTACCCCCCATAATTTTAACATTCATATGAGTTGAGTGATTGGATTATTTTTAACTAAAAGTAGTTTTGTACCTTATATTTTATAAACGTCTTTTGTGAAATTAATTTTTAAGAAACCCTCTTTGATGTTGCACAATTTTGAAAGGTGGGATAGTGGCCACCCACCCACCCTACATATACATATAAACAGAAACTGAAACACTGCTTGTTGTTATTAAAAAACATTACAAGTGTCAGTGTTTATTATTTGCTCCAAACTAAAACAGTGATAGTGGTTGAAATTCCAATGTATATGTAGGGTGGGTGGGTGGCCTCTATCCTACCCTCCAATCAGTTTAACATTCACATGAGTGGACTGATTTAATTATTTTAAGTAGAAGTGGTTTTGTACCTTGAATATTTTGCAAACTTTGTCGTTTGTAAAATTATTTTTAAGAGACCCTCTTTTATTTTGCAAAAACTAGGAGGGCGAGATAGTGGCCACCCACCCATCCTACATATACATTTAAACAAAAACTGAAACACTGCCTGTTGGTATTCAAAAATATGTCAACTATCACTGTTATTATTTGCTGGAAACTGAAACAGTGATAGTGGCTGAAATTCTAAAGTATATGTAGGGTGGGTGGGTGACCTCATTCTACCCTCCAATCAGTACAACATTCAGATGAGTTGAACTGATTGAATTATTTTTAATTAGAAGTAGTTTTGTACCTTGTATATATTTTGCAAACTTTTTTTGTCTGTCAAATTAATTTTTTAAAAACCCTCTTTGACCTTGCATAAACTGGAAGATGGATAGTGGCCACCCACCCACCCTACATATACATTTAAACAAAAACTGAAACACTGCTTGGTGCCCAAAAACATTTCAATTGTCAATCTTATTATTTGCTGGAAACTAAAACAGTGATTGTGATTGAAATTCCAATGTATATGTAGGGGTGGGTGGGTGGCCTCCTATCCCTACCCTTTAATCAGTATAACATTCACATGAGTTGACTGATTGAATTATTGTAATTAGAAATAGTTTTCTACCTTAAATATATTTTGCAAATATTGTATTTGTAAAATTAATTTTAAGACACCCTCTTTTATGTTGCAAAAATTTGCAGGGTAGAATAGTGGCCACCCACCCACCCTACATATACATATAGACAAACACTAAAACACTGCTTGGTGTTCAAAAACATTCCAAAATGCCACTGTTATTATTTGTTGGAAACTAAAGCAGTAATAGTGGCTGAAATTCCGATGTATATGTAGGGTGGGTGGGTGGCCACTATCCTACCCACCAATCAGTATATCATCCATCTTGGTTAACTGATTGAATTATTGTAATTCGAAGTAGTTTTCTACCTTAAATATATTTTGCAAATATTGTATTTGTAAAATTAATTTTTAAGACACCCTCTTTTATGTTGCAAAAAATTGCAGGGTAGAATAGTGGCCACCCACCCACCCTACATATACATTTCGACAAACGCTGAAACACTGCTTGGTGCGCAAAAACATTACAACTGTAATGTTATTATTTGTCGGAAAATAAAGCAGTAATAATGACTGAAATTACAATGTATATGTAGGGTGGGTGGGTGGCCTCTATCCTACCCTTTAATCAGTTTATCATTCAGATGAGTTGACTCATTGAATTTATTTAACTAGAAGTGATTTTGTACCTTAAATATATTTTGCAAACTTTGTCTTTTGTAAAATTCATTTTTAGCAAACCCACTTTGATATTGTAAAAATATTGGAGGTTGGGATAGTGGCCACTTACCCACCCTACATATAGATTTTAAACAAATGCTGAAACACTGCTTGGTGCTCAGAAACATTTCAACTGTTAATGTTATTATTTGCTGGAAACTAAAACAGTGATAGTGATTGAAAAACCAATGCATATGTAGGGTGGGTGGGTGGCCTCTCTCCTATCCTCCAATCAGTATAACATTCGCATCACTAGACTGATTGAATTATTTTTAACTAGATGTAGATTTCTTCTTATATATATTTTGCAACATTGGCTTCAACTATTCTCTTATTTTCTATTATTTTGCTATCAAATAATATTTCTTAATTACCCAATTTAAAAGAAATATTATATTAATTTTTAATTCTGCTTTATTAACTAAAATAGGTGCAGCCCCCTTTCATTTTTGATTCCCTGAAGTTATAGAAGGGCTTTCTTGATTAAATTGCTTGACCCTTCTTACCTGACAAAAAATTGCCCCAATAATTATTTTAATATATAATTTAAATTTTTCAGCTTTTTTCTTTATAATTATTATTTTTAGTATACTAATTAGAGGAATTATAGGATTTATCAAACTAGAATTCGAAAAATCTTAGCTTACTCTTCTATTAACCATATTGGCTGAATAATTAGTTCTATATTCCCTTTCAGAAACAATTTGATTATACTATTTCTTAATTTATACCCTAATTTCTTTAAATATTATCCTAATTTTTAATTACTTAAATATTTTTTATATTAAACAACTTTTCATTGCAATAAACAATAATTTTATTATCAAATTTTTCTTTGTATTTAATTTTTTTATCTTTAGGAGGTCTACCCCCTTTTATTGGATTTTTACCTAAATGACTAACAATTGAAAATTTAATCCAAGAAAAATTTTATTTACTTACTTTTTTTATAGTTACCCTAACACTACTCACACTTTTCTTTACGTCCGCCTAATATATAGGGCTTTAGTTTTAAATATAAGAGAAATTAATTATTTCTTAAACTTTAAAATCAATCAATTTTGAACATTAGCAAGATATTTCATCTCAATTGTAAGATTTCTAATCTGTACAGTTTTATTTAATTTCCTTTAAGGATTTAAGTTAAATAAAACTCGTAGCCTTCAAAGCTTCAAATAAAGAAATCTTTAAGCCTTAGGGTTAACCCAACTTTAAACTTGCAATTTAAAATCATTTTTTGACTATAAAGCCTGGTAAAAGAATTTTTTAATTCGTAAATAAATTTACAATTTATCGCCTAATCTCAGCCATTTTACCGAATAAATGGCTTTTTTTTCTACAAATCATAAGGATATTGGAACTTTATACTTCATTTTCGGGGCATGATCAGGAATAGTAGGAACTTCCCTCAGACTACTTATTCGAGCTGAATTAGGAAACCCCGGAACATTAATTGGTGACGATCAAATTTATAATGTAATTGTCACAGCCCATGCATTTGTAATAATTTTCTTCATGGTTATACCAATTGTTATTGGAGGATTTGGAAATTGACTAGTTTCCTCTTATACTAGGAGCTCCTGATATAGCTTTTCCCCGAATAAACAACATAAGATTTTGATTATTACCCCCTTTCATTAACCCTACTTTTAATGAGAAGAATAGCTGAAAGAGGGGCCGGAACTGGATGAACAGTTTACCCACCTCTTTCAGCTAATGTAGCCCATAGAGGAGCCTCAGTTGATCTAGCAATTTTTAGTTTACATTTAGCTGGAATTTCATCTATTCTCGGAGCTGTAAATTTTATTACCACAGTAATTAATATACGATCTACAGGTATAACTTTTGATCGAATACCTTTATTTGTATGATCTGTAGCTATTACAGCTCTTCTTCTTCTTCTTTCCTTACCTGTATTAGCAGGTGCAATTACAATACTTCTTACAGATCGAAATTTAAATACATCTTTTTTCGACCCGGCTGGTGGAGGAGACCCAATTCTATATCAACATTTATTTTGATTTTTTGGTCACCCTGAAGTTTATATTCTTATTCTACCAGGATTTGGAATAATTTCCCACATTATTAGACAAGAAAGAGGTAAAAAGGAAGCCTTCGGAACCTTAGGAATAATTTATGCTATAATAGCAATTGGTTTATTAGGATTTATTGTTTGAGCTCATCATATATTTACTGTTGGAATAGATGTTGATACACGAGCCTATTTTACATCTGCTACAATAATTATTGCAGTACCTACTGGAATTAAAATTTTCAGATGATTAGCCACTCTTCATGGAACACAAATTAATTATTCACCCTCAATATTATGAGCACTAGGATTTGTATTCTTATTTACAGTTGGAGGATTAACAGGAGTAATTCTCGCTAATTCTTCAATTGATATTATCCTACATGATACATATTACGTTGTTGCACATTTTCATTATGTGTTATCAATAGGGGCCGTATTTGCAATTATAGCAGGTATTGTTCAATGATTTCCTATTTTTACTGGTTTAACATTAAATGAAAAATTTTTAAAAATTCAATTTTTAACTATATTTATTGGTGTAAATTTAACATTCTTCCCTCAACATTTCTTAGGATTAGCAGGTATACCTCGACGATACTCAGATTACCCAGATGCTTATACCCCTTGAAATGTAATTTCATCTATTGGATCTTTAATTTCAATAATAAGAATTTTCTTACTTCTTTTTATTATTTGAGAAGCATTTATTTTCTTATCGAAAAAGAATTTCTTCTTTAAATTTACCATCTTCAATTGAATGACTTCAACTTATACCCCCAGCTGAACACAGATACTCAGAATTGCCAATATTAACTAATTTCTAATATGGCAGATTAGTGCAATGAACTTAAACCTCATATATAAAGTTTAACCTTTTTTTAGAAAAATGGCAACATGAAAAACTTTAACCACTCAAGATAGAGCTACACCTTTAATAGAACAACTTCTTTTCTTCCATGATCATGCTTTAATAATTCTTTTAATAATTACTGTTATAGTTGGGTATATTATATCAACTCTATTTTTTAATAAATTTAATTACCGATATCTTCTTGAAGGACAAACAATTGAAATAATTTGAACTATTCTTCCAGCAATTACTTTAATTTTTATTGCCTTACCTTCATTACATTTATTATATTTATTAGATGAAGTTAACAACCCTGTAGTAACTGTAAAATCTATTGGACACCAATGATATTGATCATATGAATATAATGATTTTAAAAAGGTAGAATTTGACTCTTATATAATTCCTAAAAATGATATAAAGATTTCTAATTTTCGTCTATTAGATGTTGATAATCGAATAGCAGTTCCTTATGATTCACAAATTCGAATATTAGTAACAGCTGCTGATGTACTTCATTCTTGAACTATTCCTGCGATTAGAGTTAAAATTGATGCAACTCCCGGTCGTTTAAATCAAGTCAGATTTCTTTTAAATCGAACAGGAATTTTTTTCGGTCAATGTTCTGAAATTTGTGGAGCAAATCATAGATTATACCAATCGTAATAGAAAGAATCTCCACAGATTATTTTACAAAATGAATTTCTAAAATAAGAGAAGTTTCATTAGATGACTGAAAGTAAGTACTGGTCTCTTAAACCATTTTATAATAGATTAACACCTATTTCTAATGAAAAATTTAGTTAAGTTATAACATTAGTTTGTCATACTAAAATCATTAAAATTTTAATAATTTTTAATTCCTCAAATAGCACCAATAAATTGATTAATACTATTTTTAATATTTACTATAATTTTTATTATATTCAACTGCTTAAATTATTTCTCTTTTTATTACAAAAATAAAACCTTTGACGCCAATAAAAAAAAATAACAAAATTAATTGAAAATGATAACTAATTTATTTAGATCTTTTGACCCTTCTTCTGGATTCTATATATCTCTTAATTGATTAAGAACTTTTTTAGGAATTTTATTTATTCCTTCAATATTCTGATTAATTCCCTCCCGATGAAATTTCCTTTGAATTAAAATTATCACTATTCTACATAATGAATTTAAAATCTTACTACAAAGATCTATTAAAGGAAGAACATTAATTTTTATTTCATTATTTTCATTTATCATATTCAATAATTTTCTAGGTTTATTTCCTTTATTTTTACAAGAACAAGACATTTAATTTTAACTTTAGGATTAGCTTTACCTTTATGACTTAGATTTATAATTTATGGGTGGAACAAATAATACTATACATATATTTGCCCATATAGTCCCACAAGGAACTCCTCCAATTTTAATACCTTTTATAGTATGTATTGAAACTATTAGAAATGTAATTCGACCAGGAACCTTAGCAGTCCGACTTGCAGCTAACATAATTGCAGGTCATTTACTCTTAACCTTATTAGGTAATACAGGACCAATAATATCCTTAATTATATTAAATATTTTAATTTTCACCCAATTATTACTATTAATTCTAGAATCAGCAGTTGCTATTATTCAATCTTATGTATTTGCTATTTTAAGAACCTTATATTCTAGAGAAGTAAACTAATGCATAGTCATAAAAACCACCCTTTCCATTTAGTTGATGTTAGCCCTTGACCTTTATTAGGAGCACTAGGAGCAATAATTTCTATAGTTGGACTAATTAAATGATTTCATTTTTTTAAAATTGATCTTTTTATTTTAGGTATAATTATCACTCTTTTAGTTATATATCAATGATGACGTGATGTTGTTCGAGAAGCCACTTTTCAAGGACTTCAAT